>CAUYQG010101441.1:0-66481 GCA_963574415.1 Tarsius wallacei | reverse complement strand
ATGGTGGTGGGTATCTATCTGAGGATGGGGAGACACCTCTTATCAACAAGGGTACCTGAATGAAATATTTTTGTATGCCTAACCCCTAACTGTACCCCACAATAACATAATAAAATAAAATAAAATAAAATAAAAAAAAAAAAAAAAAAGAACATCAAGGCCACACCTTCCACCAGCAAAAAATTTACAACAAACTGAAGGCTCAAATAATTGTTAGCATTTTCTAGTAATAAAGTATTTTTAATTAAGGTATGCACATGCTGTTTTAGAAATAATAATATTGACCATGCTTGATGGCTAAGCCTGTAATCCCAGCACTTTGGGAGGCTGAGATGAGTGGATTGCCTGAGCCTACAGGTTCAAGACCAGCACGGGCACGTTGGTGAGATCTCGTCTCTAAAATAAATAAAAAATTAGCTGGGCATGGTACTGCGCTCCTGTAGTTCCAACTATTTGAAAGGCTGAGGCAGAAGGACCACCAGACGCCAGCAGGTTGATGCTGGGGTGACTGTGAATGTACCATGACACTCCAGCCTGGGCAAAGGAGTAAGACTGCACTTAGAAAAAAAAAAGAAATAATAATATTGCACACTTAATAGACTACAGTATAATGTAAAAATAATTTTCTCTGCACTGAGAAACCAAATCTGTGACACTCATCTTATTGCAATATTCTCTTTTTCTGGTGGTCTGGAACAAAATTTGTAATGTGTATGAGATATATGCCTTTAGTATGAGTCTTTCAAAAATGAACTTAAATTACCATCTCATATTTGTGCTATAGTTCCTAAGACATTATTTTAAAATAAACATAAAATACTTTGTACCTACTTTGCTTAAAGTTAATTTTTAGAACTATTTAAATCTTTAAGAATATATTTATTTCATTTTTCATTTCCAGATCTAGTTATTTCTCTACGTAGAATCAAGTGGTTTTCTGATAGCACATTCTGCTTTCTAAAAACTACTTTTTAACATTTTTTATATTTAAAAATATCATGGTAATGCATTTCTCAATTTTTGATGGCCTGAAAACATTCTTTTTTATTTTTCTAAAAATGTTTTCATTGGTATGTAATTCTAGATTGAAGTGGGATTTTTAAATTTTATTTTGTTTTCTCTCATCACCTTAAAGATACCATATTATTGTTTTCTGACTCATAAGTTTCTGACAATGTGTAATTTTTATTTTGGTTTTCCTTCTGTTAGCAATAACTTCTCTGGGAATCTTAATTTTAAAAAATATTTTGTGTTTAATGGTTTAAATATAATGTAAATAAGTGTGTGTGTGTGTGTGTGTGTGTGTGTGTGTGTGTGTGTGTGTGTGGTATCTAACCTGCTTGATATTCTCAGACTTTTGTGGATCTGTGCATTCTTTTCTGAATATTTTTTCAGTCCTCAAATATCTTTTTATTCCTTGTATTCCAATTGCATTTTTATTATTTTTGGATTTTTTTCATAGTTCTTACACCTTTTATTTCTTTTCCTCTTCCTTTTTTATTGTGGCTCTTCTAATTTGGACAATTTATCAGGCTACTAATGAATTCATAGAAAGTATTTTTCAAGTTTGTTATGTTAGTTTGCTTGCTTGTTTCGGGTATTTCATTTTACTGCTTTTCATAGTTTTCCTATCCATGCTTGAAATTCTCGTCTGTCAATTTATGTTGTTCTACTTTTATTCTAGAATCTTTCACATATTACGTGTAATTAGTTTAAAATACTTATTTGAGGATTTCAATATCTGATCCATAGCTGAGTCTATGTCTATCGATTGTCTTATCTTTTATTGATGTGTGTCAAACACCTTTTATAAGACAATAAAAATAAGATAAATATAAATTACACTTGCGAATAGCCACATCTCTCTTTTTTGTATTCCAATTATTGTGAGAGATTGAAACATTCTAGTCAGGATCTGAGCTGGGTTGAGTTTTGTTACTATACATATTCCCAGAACACCACAGCCTCCAAATTTTTCCATTACTGGTACTTAGGTTGAGGGCCATTGCAAAACATCATATGTATACTTCAGAGAGGTTCCTTTTCCACGTCATTGACTTCCACCCATTGGTAGCCCGTTCTCAAGTGTTACTCAGTATTTGCTCGCCTAATGAAGTTGGAGGAGGTTGGAGAAGGATGTTCTTGGTGGTTCTAGATCAGCTTCAGACTTAGGTAGGCACTGTTTGCTCAGATTTTTAAATCTGCAGGTTCATGTCTCCTGAAAAAATTTAAGTTTTTATCCATTGTTTTTTTTTCAGCTCCCACTACTCCTATCCTCACTTGAATAATGTTTTGTTATAGTCCCACAGGTCTCAAGCTTCTGTTCAATTTTTTCAGTCCACTTCTTTCTATTGTTAGGTAAATTTTATTATTCTTTCTTCAGTTCACATATTTTCTCCATTGTTTCCCCTATAGTACTTTTAAGCCTATCAATTAATTTTTTAAAATGTTTTGATTATTTCAGTTCTAAACTTTTCACTTTGTCCTTTTTTGTGTCAGATTTTTCTGCTGACACTTTTGTTTGCTGAGGCTTTTAAAAAAATTTTCCATTTGTTTCAAGTGTGTCTGCAATTGCTCACTGAAGCATTTTTATTATGGCTTCTTTAAACTCCTTGATAGACAATTTTAATGTTTTTTCCTTTTTTATTATAAAGATGTGGGGTACAATTCAGGGTGAGGTATACAAACGTTGATTATGTAGATACCATAGTTGATGAGGTATGCCCCTCCATTTTTGTCCTTTTGATGTTGATATCTATTTATTGTATTTTTTTAGTTTGATATCATCCTAATTCTTGACTTGAGTCATTATTTATTTATTGAAGCCTGGATGTTTTGCATTATGCTATAAAATGTTATTAAATCTGTTTTAGTTGGTTTTTCTTTTCTTTTCTTTTTTTAATAACTGTTCCAGCAGAGGAAATGGGCATGTTCTAGGTAAAATCTAGGTTCACCATTGAGCCATCATTAACCCTTGGGTATGTTGGGGGCCTTCTTGTTACTGTTGAGTGCAAGCAAGAGTTGTAGCTTCACAAGTGGCCTCAGAGTTCCCTTCTGAAGTGAGAAGTTCATTACTGGGTGGCGGGTTGGGAAGGTCTGGATCTCTACTTGGTGTGGTCTGGCATCACCCCAGTGGAGGTATTGGTTCACCTTGTTACACCCTCACAAAAGTGAAAGTCACAGGTTTTTTTCTCAGTGTTGTTTTGTGTATCTGGAGTGATTACTTTCTAAACATTTTTGTCTTGGTAATTTGTCCTTTCACTAGACTCTTGGCTGCAGAGAACAGGCATTTGTTGAACACTTTTCTTCTGCTCCTTTTGGTCTTTTCAGGTTTCCAGCTTACTCATTTCCTAGACTTGCATCTATAATACAAAACGAAAATTTAGAGAAATCACTATCGTGTCACTCATCAGGTCTCAAGATCCCTAGTTCTATCCTTTCCACCTTTCAGAGACTTTTAATGTTTGTTTTATAAATTATATTCAGGGTTATAGTTGCACATAGAGAAAATAATAGGAAAAAGTATATCAATTGCATCTTTCTGCAAATGAGTCGATTTTATACAAATTAACAAACAAAGAAAATGAGTCTTTTATGTTTGCTATTTCTGAAATGTTGCCCGTGTTTTCTAGCTTTTGTCTGGTGTCATTTCCCTAGGGAACTTTTTAATACATTTTTTGCTGAGCTGTATTAATAGTGATGAATTTTCTCACTTTTTGTTTATCTGGGAGTGTCTTTATTGGTCGTTCATATTTGAAATTTATTTTTTATTGAATAAGGAATAGTAGATTGACCTATTTTTTTTCTCTAACAGTGTGAGAATCTTATTCCTTTTAGTTAGAGTTTGTGTTAATTTTAATCAGAAGCTAACAGTTATTCTTATAACTTTCCTCCATCTGCAATGTATCTTTTTTTTCTGTCTCGTTACATTTAAAAAATGTATATCTAGTTTTCAGCAATTGGCTATAATATGCTCAAGTGTTGTTTTCTTTGTGCTGATTCTGCTTTGGGTTTCTTCAGATTCTTGGTTAGGATGATTTATAGCTTTCATCAAATATGTAAAATTTTAGCCTTTTTATTGAAATACTTTGTTTTGCCAAAAATTCTCAATCCCTCTCCTGTCTTTCTAGGACTCCAATTATGTGTTTGTTAGACCATTTGATATTATTTCTCAGATTGAGTTTCTTTTAAATTTATTTTAGTCTTTCTATGTTTCTGTTTGGATATTTGTTATTAAAATTCAGATGTTACATTTTTCAGACATTGAGTTTCCATTTAATTTTGTTGCTGCAATTGTGATTTGTTATTACTAATTTTCCATCCCTCTTTGGGACTCATTATCTATTCTCTCATTTTGTGCATTTTTCTTTACTTGCATTTACTTATAGGCTACACTTTAACGGATTTATTGAATACTTTTAATGTTTGCGTTTTCTTGTTAAATTTATTTTTCCTGAAGGAAAGTGTAAAACAAAGCCAGAAGTAAAAGGCAAGTCTCCTGTAACTTAATCTATGTACATGAAGAGTGAAATGAAGCTGCTCATATTTCTGGTTCTTTTCTAAGTACCTCCATTCTTTATGTTTCATGCTTTGAAAAGTCCTGCCATTTTAGCAGCAGTAAAATATAATATTCTTTTCCCTTTCCCTTGAGCTCCATTTTTCCTGTGCAAAGCTTGGAAAATGCTGCTAGGCAGAAAGCCAGCATGCTGTTGGCGCTAAGCTCATGTGTTTCCCTTCTTTTGAGGTTTATGAGATAACAGGTGTGCACTGTCTGTTTCCCAATTCTTAAATACAACTGTTTTCTATACTTTTTTCTGTCACTAAGTTGTTTATGAAAGAACACTATTTTTCAAAAGTCAACACTACTCTGGATTGTATAATTTAATTTTTCATCCTCTTTGTTGTGTTATGATGATTTCCTGGAAGCAAAGGAGGACAATTCAGATCATTTTAACAAACTTTATGTCTGGGGTCTTAATAATTTATTAATTCAAGGATATTTATTGAATATCTAACATGACCTGGTATCATCTCATGTGACAGAGATACAGTGTCTAATAAAATGGAGTTCATCTTTCTTTGCATTGTGTTTTAGAAAATATAAAATGATGTCACTAAACACTTAGGTAAACAATGAAATAGTTTGTATGCTTTTTAAAGACAATACCCTTTTAGTCATAAAGTAATAGAAAGGAGTGAAGATGCTTGAAATCAGATTTATGTGGGAGCATGGGAGGCTGCCTGGAAAGTTCTACAATTATTGAAAGATTGTGTGTTGACACATTTAAGTGGCTGTTATCGTGTGTTTGTCTCCCCCTCCCTTTATTGTAGCAATAGTTGGATCTTGAAGAAAGCTCAATGGGCTCGGAGAGAGGACAATGGGATAGTGCCAGGGCTCCTGGTTCTGTATACTAGTGGGGGTAGGGATGAGAGTACCTATGCTACAGATAAAATTCAAGGATAAGACTCCAGGCTAGTTAGATTTAGGATGGAGGCCTAAATTCTTGTCAACGCGTAATCCTAGAGTAGAGAATTAGATGCCAAGAAATTTCCTGGGCTATAAGTGTCGACATATATGGGGGATGACTGGGCATAGCTTGAGAGGGAATTACCCTCATCTTATCTAGTCATCACTCTCTCTCTCTCTCTCTTTTTTTCTCTTGAGTTGGAGTCTTACTCTGTTGCCCAGACTGGAGTGCAGTGGCACACAGGCTCACAGCCATCCCAGCATCGACTTTCTGGACTCCAGCGATCCACCTCAGCCTTCCACGTAGCCAGAACTACAGGCATGTGCTGCCAAGCCCAGCTAATTTTTTTTCATGTATTATAGAGACTAGGTTTTGCAAAGTTACCCAGGCTGGTCTCAAATCCACGGACTCAGGCCTCCCAAAGTGCTGGGATGACAGGCTGAGCCACTGAACCTGGCCTGGTCATCACTGTTTTATGCTAGTTTCTCCTCATCTCTATGCCACTTACCTCTCCATGGGAATCAGGCAAGGCACAGTACACTAATTTTAAGAGTCAGCTTGCTGTGCAGCAGACTTTGCAAACAGAAACCTGAGGTGGAGCCCCATGAATGGAGCCATGAGAGTTGAAAGAAAGCCATGCAAGTGACAGGAAAAGCATGTTTATCTTGTCATGCTCACTCTTCCTTGATAGATTCCCAAAAATTGTGTGCCTATTCGAGAAGAGCACTTGGACAAGAAGCTGAATGAGACCCTTGGGTGAAGTGTAGGGGAAAGGTGTTCGGACAGAAGCAGAAGGTCCTTTGCAAACCAGCTGGAGGTCCTAAAAAATTATGGTGAATGCCAAAGTAGGAATGAGCAGAAGGAACAGAGAAAGTCAGAATAGTTTAAAGTATAAATAGAAAAGACTTAAAGGGAGGAATTGAATTTGAGACATGATAAAAGGATTTGAGCACTCAACCTCGAGCATTTGACTGGTGTCATTTACTGAAATAATGTGTAAAATTAGTGGGACAGGATAGCAAGATTCAAATTTTGGTACTAATATAATAAGGTGCATTTAGAACATACCAGAATTTAGTGTGATTGCAGAAAAACTAAATGAAAATTTTCAGAGAATGACATTGAAGAGCATGACTCAACTAGGTAATACAGAATTGAATACCAGCTGAATGTGTGTTTTTCTCAAACCACTTTGAGAAGAGGGCCAAGAACCAAAGCCTGCAGGGGACTGGTTTTCAAAAGTTAAGCAAAGGAAGACACTACAAAGGAAACACTGGGCAAGGCAAGGCAATAGATTGAAGCAAAAGTTGTAAGAATAAGAAAATGGTTAATGCTATCGCTACCATAGAGGAGTCAAGCCTGACAATAACTGAAAACTGTCCCTTGTAATTTGCCATGAGTGAGACAAGTATAGCTTCAACCAGAGTCGTTTCATTGGTGGGTGAGAAAAGCATCCAGGTTATGGTGAGTACAAAAAAATTAACAAATGATGAAAAAAAGGGTTAACAATGATTGTAGACTCCTCTCTCATTTCACTTGATTATTAATTATATAATGGTTATTAGCTGCATTTGGTGTATTTGCTGCTGTTGCTCATTCTAATGGCAAAGATACTTGGGGGGTGTTTATGTCATCAAGACTCAGTAGAAAAGAAAACTTTGAAAAAATAGGGAACTCAGGTCTCTGAAGTGGTGTATCCAGAGCACAGAACACACACACAAAAATTCACTTAATTGAAATAAGAGGAAAAAAATAATATTTTTTAATCAAGATAGATATTTGCAGGTGGAAGGAAAAAATGTTGATGGGATTTTGTCATCCTCTATAGCAAGAAATTACATTTTCATCTGTTAAAAATGAAAGAGAAGTGTGAGCATCTTAACGGGACTTAGAGACCGTTTGACAGGTCTTCAGCTGGAACTGCACAAGGAAGTCCAGTAGAGGCCCAGACCAGGTTTGATGGCCTTAACCAAGCCCCTGCTTGAAGCTATAGACTACAGCCCTATAGCAATGCTGATTTTTTTCAACTGGCTTTTGTGGGATTTTTTTTTTTTCCCTTGATCAATGTTTCTTAAGCTAGATAGAGAAAGAGATAATACAGCTAGTTGGGATGATAAAGGGTTTTAATTTTTGTAAGGGAAATTGAGGGAGACATCAAAATATGAAAAATTCTTTCTGGTAATTATTAATAATGTCAACTGTTACAGAAACATCACAGAGCACGAGGGTTTGTCATAGTGCTTCCACTGACCTAAACTGTAAGATTTTTAAATGTTCGTAGCCTCCACAAAACCAGCAGGGTATTTATTACAGCACTCTTCTCATTTCTTATCTTTTCAAAATGGCACCAAAATAGTCTTTTAAACATTTTAACTGACATTCACACATGAAACAGTAAATTTGCTTTCATTTAGATATTTTAGTTTGAATATAAGAAGGTTATATTATGTTGTATACTGTTACAAATATTATTATAGCTATGGTTATTGTAATTTAAGTTTATTCTTTCTTTGTCCTGTATTTGTAAGCAACACATATAAAAGGGTGCCAAAAATGAATACAAATTTTAAGTACAACTTTTGCTCAAAAGATGGTGTTAAGAAAATGAATTATGTCACCATGCCACAGACAGGACAAAGAAAATGACAGAAGCAGGGTTGAGTGAACATCATACTACACGTTGCTACTGCAATTTAATTCAAATTAGAAAAGTAATGCCTAGATAACATCTCTTAAAATAAGTATACTTTTCTTTAACACCCCCATACTCTCTTGCTTGACTCATCTCAGCCAAGAATGCTCACATGACTGTCTTCCAAAGTAAGGGATTTGTGTTTGGATGGTCTATTTACTATACAGAAAGCTTCAGATATTTTGCATTTATAACAACTCTCAAAGGGATTATTTTGACAAAGAATAATCTTACAGGTTTAATAACTTGACTCAGATTGCAGCATTTTGAAGTAAAATGTCAGTAGTCAAACCCTATCACTTTGGCTCTGAAACCTATATTCTTTTTTTTTTTTTTTTTTTTTTTTGAGTTGGAGTCTCACTCCGATGCCCAGACTGGAGTGCAGTGGCCGCTCCCTGCCACCGCAGCCTCGACCTGCCGGGCTCCGGCGATCCTTCCGCCTCCGCCTTCCAAGTGGTTGGAACTACAGGTGTGCGCTACCACGCCCGGCTAATTTTTTGATTTATTGTAGAGATGAGGTCTCGCCAAGTTGCCCAGGTGGGTCTCGAACCCGCGGGCTCAGGCAGTCCACTCACCTCAGCCTCCCAAAGCACAGGATTACAGGCTGAGCTACCGAGCCCGGCAACACTTGAATTTTAAAGACTACGTCAATTTTGGATTTCCTTATTTGGAATTCTGAACCTCCACACACAGCTTTAAATATCTTTTTCAAAAATGTATTATTATTATTACTATTATTACTTATTTTAAAGATGTGGGATACAACTCAGGATTACATATACAAGGGATCATTGTACAGGTAAAGTTTGGGCCTTCCTTTCATCCCCACTTCCCCTGCTTTGAGGTCAGATATGCTAATTGATGTTATGTGCTCCCCCCACCCCTGGTGGTATCCCACTACTGCCAATCCCTTTCTTATATTAATATGGTAAATGTTCAGGGTCTCCTTATGCATGAGAAATGTGGTACTCAATTCTTTTTTTCTGGGATAAGTCACTGAGTATTGTAGACTCTAAATCCATCCAAGTTGCTGTGAAGTCTGTAAATGTGTTCTTCTTTATGGCTGCATAATATTCCATCATGTATATTTACCACTTTTTTTATCCAGTCCAGTTTCAATGGGCAACATTGTTGGCTCTATGTTTTTGCTGTTGTAACTAGTGCCGCAATAAACATGTGTTAGCAGATATCTTATTTGTACAGTGATTTAAGTTCCTCTGGGTATATTCCCAGAAGGGGGGTTGTTGGGTTGTATGGAAGGTCAATTTCTGGTTCTTTTAGGAATCTCCACAGTTTCCTATAGAGATTGAACTCGTTTGCATTCCCACCAGCAGTGTAAATGTGTTCCCTTTTCTCCACATCTTAGCTGCATCTGTTTTTTTTTTTTTTTTTTTGTTAATGATGGCCATTCTTATTGGAGTTAGTTGGTATCTCAATGTGGTTTTCATTTGCATTTCTCTGATGATGAGGGAGGCGGCACATGAATTTTCTTCAGTGGTGTTGTACCAGTGTTGTCTTTCCAGGGCAGGGTTACATTTTAAAGGGGTAGTTAAACAACAATAACAAAAAGTTTATGTTTACTGAGGTTTCTTTTTTTCTTTTTTTTTTCTTTTTTTTTGATTTGGAGTCTCCCTCAGTCGCCCAGACTGGAGTGCAGGGGCCGCTCCCGGCCACCGCAGCCTCGACCTGCTGGGCTCCGGCGATCCTTCCGCCTCAGCCTTCCTGGTAGCTGGAACTACAGGCGCGCGCTACCACGCCCGGCTGATTTTTTTTTTATTTATTGTAGAGATGAGGTCTCGCTTGCCCAGGTGGGTCTCGAACCCGTGGGCTCAGGCAATCCACTCACCTCAGCCTCCCAAAGGCGCGGGATTACAGGCTGAGCCACCAAGCCCGGCACTGAGGTTTCACTATGTACCAAGTAATAGGCTCAGCACTTGGCATTCTTCGAACTCTCATAATTTTTACCACAATCTACAGGTAAAGGCTACAATCGCTGTGCTTCATTTTAAAAATCAGTAATTGAGATCAAGAGAAATTAAATAATTTTCACAAAGCTAGGCATAGACTGAAACTAAACCCTAACTTCCTGCCTATCCAATATGAAATGGCTGTCTCTTCCTTCATGGTTCAGGCCACCTTTAGTGAAGCTATTCTTTAAAACAGTTCCAATATGCTTTGAGAGTTTAACGCCTTTACAGAGGCAACTTCTGAAGGCAACTACTACAGGGAATAGAATACATTCTTATCTGTAAATATTTTGGTAGATGTGTTGAAATATTAATCTAGATCTTTTAAAGACATTCTCATTTATTTTAGTCTTTAAAAGCTATAAAAAGTCTTACCATTTCACAATTAATACATCAAGAGGCAAAGAAATCGGGTCTGGGGGACTTGGGGGGTTACAGGGCATGCATCTCTTTCTCCTCTTGTTTACTGAATTATTAGCTGTGATAATTTTATACTGCATGACAATAGAAAATAATGCTTTTAAAAATTGCCATTATCGAGGGCTTGATCTAATAGAAAAGATAAACTAAAGTATATTTCAGAAGAATGTGCTAGTTTTTGTTAAAAGTTTGAAAGAGGAGCCGAGCCAGGCTCAGTGGCTCAGCCTGTAATCCCGCGCCTTGGGAGGCTGAGGTGAGTGGATTGCCTGAGCCCGTGGGTTCGAGACCCGCCTGGGCAAACGAGACCTCATCTCTACAATAAATCAAAAAATCAGCCGGGCGTGGTAGTGCACGCCTGTAGTTCCAGCTACTCGGAAGGCTGAGGCGGAAGGATCGCCGGAGCCCAGCAGGTCGAGGCTGTGGTGGCCGGGAGCGGCCACTGCACTCCAGTCTGGGCGACGGAGTAACACTCCAACTCAAAAAAAAAAAAAAAAGTTTGAAAGAGGAGCAAATATTTAGAAAATATCTACATCTTAAAATAATGTATCTGGTAAGTTTCACTCTAAAACCTAAGGGAGAGAAAAAGCACCTGCAGTATGCTAAATATGAAATTGCTGTTAGAGAAAGTTAATTATTTTTTCTAATCATTAAGGTTATCGGAACAATACCAATCGGATAGAAAAGCTATGAAATAAAATGCTTATAGTTAGGTGATACAGCTGCCAAGGTAAGTTATTTTAGTCTTTTTGTTATGATATTAAATAAGTTTAGCTAGTAGTGGGCATATATTTATTTATTTTGGAATAATATGACAAAGCTTGATATAATGTAAAAGTATAGACAAAGTTACCTTATTAAGATTCCTTTCCGATTGAAGAATTCTTAATTAAACAACACTCTTACTTAAAAGTAATCTTCATAATAACTCAAAACACACACATTTTTGTGGCTGTTTTTATTCTGAAAGTGCCTGAAAGTCTAGTGTGTGGCTATTCAGAAACAGAACTCTCAGGTGACAATGGAATGACAGTTTTTAGATTGTGATGGAGGAAACAAATTTTGAATAGAAAAATTAGATACTGAATATGTCAGCAAAAATCCTTTTGCTATAAAGTCAAGTGATAGTTTTAGCAGAAGGCAAGTGGATGCCAAACAACTTTTGTTTTCACTGTATTATCTGGATTTTTTCAGGCCTGTCTTAACTGGAATTGACTGTCCATATAAAATATATCACAGGCTACGGTGATTTGATTTTGTTTTAATTTATTTTTCAGAATAAACATTGTGTACTTTAGCTAATGTTGGGTCATTTGAACTCTTTCAGGCATATAATACATACGTCTGTGGACTGTAATGAAATGAAGGGTGAAATTATGGGGCAACATTTTACTGAACATCGATGAATGTCATATAAACAAAAATAACAAGTCTGTCTACTGTGAAGCTGTGGCTTGCATCTCTACCTTTGGAACTACGAGCAGTCATGGTTAGACAGTGGCATCTGAAATCTTCTGAAAGTGAGAGAAAAGAAGCCCTTACTTGTTTCTTTTGAATTTCTGTTTCTAATGAGTTGGTAATGTCTGTAGTGCCCACTGCTGATACAAACTAATAGAATTCTCAACTCATTTAGTTACTGTCTCAATAGGCAGACAATGCCTGGTGGGAGTGATGATTAAAAAGTAACAACAGAGGCAGAGCAGACGTTGAAAAACCAACTCTGTAATAGGCACTTTACTGCTGTTGGGCTATCCTGTCAGTTCAGAGAACACAGAGCTTTAATTATACAATATTTTGGTTGAGTGATAGCCATGCTGGAGAGGCAGCAAAGATGAAGGAATGTGGTGAACAGATCTCCTTCTGATCATGTGCCCAGAGCACTAACTAGATGAGACAGAGTCCTGAGAATGAATAGTAGGAACCACATTTCTCAAACTGGTAGGAGTCATTTACAGGGGAAAAATGAGGTAATTATCTCTTGCATACTAACAAGAGTGGGGCATCAGTGTCCTGCACAGTTGTTTTATGACTTTCTGGTGATTAATTCCATAGATTTCATAATCATTTGATAAAAATAGGTTCAGGGTTGTCTCTGAGCCAGCCTCTGCAGTCTGGAGTACACCTCAACACACACACACAACATTAAAGATTTTATGTATTATTTTCTATTGATACTAGAATTGTATATATACACAGGTACACAGATGCAAGAAAAGTTTCTCAGTTTGAAACTGATTCCCTTACTCCTTTATTCCAGGGAGGTAGAAAATCTAAAGTAACTAGCATTTCTGTCAAAAGTCATTGAAAAATGTACAGTATTTTTACCCAAAAGGAAAAAGCGAAATGAGGTTTTAAGACCAAAAGAATCTGATTTTCAAAGTGATCCTCAAATTGCACAAAACATAAAGAACAAATAATAACCACTGATTAAAGGCGTATGAAGTGTAAAAATGTCAGCATGCTTTTTTGAGCATATAGCCATACATATTTATAGATTGTTGTCAAAAACATTTGAATTCTTTCTCTTAATCCTCATTGTAATACTCTGCCCATAACCCTTAACACAATACATAGCTCTATTTACTTTCCTATCCTTAGTAAATTCATAGTGACATAATAAACAATGAAACGTTTTATAATATCAAGGATTGGCTGTTGCTTCAGTTCATATTCAAACCGTTTTACTGAGTGGAGGATAATTATAGAATAAATGTTTTTTTAAATGTCATTTCTTTATGAATGAATTAAAGTTTGCAATTATAATCTGAAGATCACAATGAACAAAAAGAAAAAAAAATCACTTTTTTATATGACAGAAGCAGGTCTGTTCCTGCAAAAACCAGACAAAAATGGTTTCCGTAGGAACAAGGCATCATGTGAAGAAGAAAGCTCTCAGAAGAGCTCCTCCCTCCATTTCAGAGTTTCTTCCTGAGCCTCTGCTTGCCGATGAACTTGGATGGAAAATCAGCTATTGCCTCTTTCCAAGTTGACAGGTAAACTCAAGCAGGGAGAGAAAGATGCCGACAGGTAACAGCACATGCATCACTCGGGGATGCTTACACCTCAGAAATGATTTGTATCAATCTGCTCCCAAACTGTATAGCACTTTAAGCACCATTGCATCAAAAAAGGGGGAAAAAAAGATGAAAAGAAAATGTCTTTGGGCTTTGTTTTTGGCGACACATGTAAGATGTGAGGGAGGAGGGGCTCGGAAGCACTTGCCTCTCAGAACTTGTGTGAAAGGTTTTCACTAAAACAAAAGCAGGGAGGCTCGGCGTGGCAGCTGATGACCATCGGGGGTGGCAGGAGTCTTTTGAGGAAAATAAAATCCAGCTGGTGGGATAAGTGGGGACTTTGTCATGCCTTAACTGTAGGAAAGTTAGTGGACATTCGTCAAGCTAGGTTAATGGTGGGTGAATGGAAAATGGTTTAAGGTAATTTCCTAAATGGCAAGCTATAGTAGGTACAGATTTGCATAAATTGCAAAATGCATTAAAAGGCTCTTTCTTTGGCCACATACACTTTTTCTCGTGCCTTCTTTTGAATCCCTTAGAAAATTAGTAGCTGCAAAATTATATCCATTCAGTGTGAACCCTGGAAACGACTTGGGGAGAACAGTGGAATTAAATGGACTTCGGCTCTTAAGGCAGATTGGGCAGTGCTTTTGTTTCCTCACATTTAATTTGCCTCTTTGCCATAAGGTCAAAAGCGTAATACGTTGGGTGGGGGCGGGGGGGTGCCTTAAAGACGCCCTGGGAAAAGGAATATATTCAGGTAGCCTGGCGGGAGGCAGGTTTAGGTGAGAGCTGTAGCATTTTATTTTACACTAGGTACTAACCTAAGCAGGCTGGTGTCTGTTTGGGGGTGAGGGAGAGTGTTCAGCTGCGAGGAAGGAGCTTGGCTGACGTGCGGTCCCACCCGCATGCACACGGCTGAAATTCAGAGCACCAGGTCCACGGAGGGGGCTGACATTCGACATCACGTTATCTTGCTCTGCCAGAGAAAAACGATGCCATTCAAACTAGCAAGGAGATAAGAGGCGAACATCATCTACGGAAGTGAATATCGACCAATGTTAAATGTTTTGTGAATCAGTAAATCGGAAGAGTAGATACCAGTTGCTTATGAAATCACATATTTTACAGTATTTCCATAAAAGCCCAACAATGCACAAAATCAATAGAGTATTCTTATTGACTTATACGTCATTAGACTCATAGCGCTTCCACGAACAAAGGGAACACCATAAAGTCAATTGGGGTCTTCTGAAATGTGAGCTCCATTAGTACAGAAGCATTATTTTCTCAATTTTTTTATGTACTGGTAGCTTCCTTAGCAACTAAAAAGGGACGCTTTTTTGAGGGTTCACTTTAATTAATTAGCTAGACATATGACAAAACTCTACACATATCTGGAAGAAATACCAACGGTACTTTTATCTTTCACTTAGTATTCTCTTTTGTACCCATTTCTACCCAGGCTAGATTTTGCGATTTGTACCAAATATGGTTTTATGTAAGTATAATAAGCTTTCTATGCTTGGGTGTGGCTGCTGGTGCTGTCACTGTTATGAGATATCAGAGACAGAGAGATAATGGTTTACCTGTCTACGAACCCAGCCGCTAACACAGTGTACCACTTACAGCAGCACTTGATAAACGGTAATAGAATGAATGCACTGAGTGTGACAATTATGGAATTCTGGTTCCAAAATAGAAAGAGTTCTTCTAGAGTTCAGACGTTGTGTATTAAGAAGAAGGATAGTGGAGAACTTGGACTTTGAGGTCAAAATCACTCTTAGGTTTTCACTCTCAGGTTTCTGCCACCTACAAAATGGGCGACGTTGAGTGTGTTAGTTGAATTTATCGATGCCTTCGTCTTTAATCTCAATGTCTGGATGATACAGTAAGTCATCAGGCCATTGATAGGTTCTTAGAAACTGCTACTTTAAGCGAAATGATGTACTGTATGCTGTGGAAACTTCTTGTCGCTCTTATTTATATCAATTAGCCTATGGTAAAATTGGCTTTATTGTACTATGCGCATTGTTTTGCTTAAAGATGCCATTTCTGAGAACCTATTGACAGCATGAAGTGAGAACTTACTGTAATAATATCTATCCAAAATGTCTTTATGGTGGAATAAATAAGATAACACTGTGTAAAAAAATGCTTAGACTAGGGTTTCACTTGTATAAGTGCTCAACGCCTGTTAGCTATCACTAGTTCTTTCATCCTTAACACCACTTGAAAATATCCTGGATGGAATATCCGAGCTTAGGTTAACCTGGCCTTGAGTCTTTGGTTTTGATTCTTACTCGACACAATGCCGTCAGAGGGGCTGCTAAACTCCTCTGAGCCAGCTTGAGAGAGTATTGCCAACAGTGAAGGAAATGCCCTGTTGTGGTGGAAGCCCAGCATAGATTGTAGCTGCCACGGTGGGTACCTGAGTTTCCTTCACTTTCCCTTCTGGGCCATATTTTATGGCAGTATTTTTTACCTGTTTGCTCTCCTTGTTTTCTCAGGATGAGGTAACCTTTGGAGAGGATTTCCAATTCTCATCTCAGAGATGACCTTTGAGTGAGAGGTGTAACACATCTGTCATTCAATCTTCTGCACTTTGTAGAATGCTGAGGTTTGAGGTGTTCTTTTTTCTTTTTCTTTTCTTTGTTAAAGCTGATGATGCTGAACATGCTTAGGAACTGGAGGTACGAATCCAGGAGGCCATCTGGGAAATGTTAATTCAGTGAATTACTGAACTGAATACCTCCTACTACAATTACTTGCCAAAAAAACTAACCAAACAATAAAACCCTAAGCCAAAACCCCCAAACAAACCACAGTGTATGTAGCGCCAGACTGTGTCTCTGGTTATCATACCTATTCTATATTTTAATATTAATATAAATATGGATTGATTGATTTATTTCTTCACACGCTTTTTAAATCTAGGAAATGCTAAATGGACAAAATTCTGTCATAAACTTGCCTCCTTAATCACCTGACTGATGAGGAGGTTGGTGGGTGATTGGGAATGTGTCCCCTACAGTGATCATATCTTTTCTTAGACTCAACGTTAATAACAGAATCACAGTAGGACTCATCTCCACAGGAAATGATTTCTGACGTATTTTTATTGTGAACA
Organism: Tarsius wallacei; assembly: GCA_963574415.1. Lineage (NCBI taxonomy): Eukaryota > Metazoa > Chordata > Mammalia > Primates > Tarsiidae > Tarsius > Tarsius wallacei. The sequence continues at coordinate 49,793 of CAUYQG010101441.1, read as the reverse complement.
AAAAAATTTCATAAATATCAGGTCCAGGATTCAGGGTGCCGTTTTCTTGAGAAGACCATGGAGGATACTCTTACACCCAGCTCCTGCTTCAAAGAGCCACACCATCATTTTCATGGAGATAATTATTAGACATAGTATACTCGCTTTCAAAAATCTCTAAATCTCAAGCCACTCTTCCGTACAAAGGTTTCTTGACTAATGAACCTTTCAAAACCTTCGAAGCTCTAAGCCTAAATAATGCAGAAATGGAGAGTAAAAGGCATACAGAAGAAGAAAAAGAAAGTAGCAATGAACAGCAATGTGGAAGAGCGTAAGCACCATTGGACACAAAGGTGAAGGCATGACATCTCAGGTCTTCTCCGGAAAGCCAACAAAGCAATAAAAAGCAGTTTTAGAGTATACATGAACAGGGTTTATGAGAAAATGTACAGAAACTTGGAAGAATCTGACTTCCCATTTTGTAGATCAAGTTGCAGAGTTCATTGCAAAGTTTCGTCTAAGGCCACGGGCTTCTTTTATTGGAAAAGATTTACTTGCATCTCACATTTTACCACCTATGCTCTGAGCAGAGCGGGGTTAGGGAAAGGAATGTATGGGAGATTCAGAGGATCATCACCATGGCCTCACTGTCCAATCAGCACTCAGAGGTTGCCATCCTTTCTAAAATGTATCAGCCTTACTTCTGACCACAGTTACCTTCACAGAATAATCGCTATGGCCTCACTACCCAAGATGCAGTGGGCCCCATCTCTTCTCAAATGTATCAGCCTACCTTCTGACCACAGTCACCTTCACAAAATAATCGCCATGGCGTCACCACCCAAGATGCATTGAGTGGGCCCCATCCCTTTTGAATTGTGACTGCCTTCCTTCAGACCACAGTCACCTTCGCAGAATGATCACCATGGTCTCACCATCCAAGTTGCACTCAGTGAGTGAAGTCTCCTCTGAAATGTATCAGCTTTCCCACTGATCACAGTTGCTTTCATAGAATAAGCACCATGGCCTCACCACCCAAGATGCATTCAGTGGGCCACATCCCTTCTCAACTGTATCAGCCTCCTTCGGACCATAATCAACTTCCAGTAACCTAGTTCACAGCAGTCCTCAACCTCTTAGCTAGAGAGATCGATTGGTTTTCTTTAAGCAAAGTTTATTGACGTGATTTATAGTGGGTGCTCTATTTCTCTAACTGCTTGATAGCCAATGACATAAAGAGACAGCAGTCTAGATTACCTTTTGTAAACATTGCCACCAAAATTCTAATTTATTTCTTGACTCCCTTATTCCTTCTAATGTATGGCCACCATTATGTACAGTCTTGTTAGAAAGACTCAATTGCTTCTGCTTTGTGGGAAAATTATTTGACAGCCTCATTTTTTATTGTTTGTTGTCTATTTTTATTAAAGAGAAACATGACTTTGTATAACGACAACCTATTAAACAACACTTCAATGCAAATGTCCCAGGCTTGGTTATTAATATTATGTTTTAATTTTCAGAAAGGAAAAAAAAAGTTATCCTCCCACATGTTTTAAAAATCATCATCTTGCCCTAATTTTTAATTTTCTTTAGCATTATTCATTTTCTGGGAAGACGGATAATATGACATCACTTTTGTATTTTGCACGATACTTTATACACTTCCTTCATTTTTAAAAACTGTTCTGAGACTAATAATGGCCTGCTAATATAAACAGACAGTTGTTATCATCCACATTATGGATAAATAAACCACATGTATGAGTTGGCTGAGTTTTCCAGAAGTCACACAACCAATGAGAGGGATAGAGTGTGCAACCTTAAGATTTTTGACTTTATGCTTTATTTTTTTTGTAAGTATACTGTTTAAAAAAAAAAAACAGAAGAAATGAGTGAGGTTCTTGTTTTTTTAATCCCCCAGTGGTTGTTTTTAAACTGTAGTCACCATCTTGGGAGGTGTCATTCCTGGTTATCACATAAAGTATCCTTATTGATGCATGTCCTTTGGTTTTATGTTTTGTTTTGTTTTTCTTCTGTAAAGGAGAGATTTCACATAAATCGTGGTTGATGCTCACTTGTGGTTAAAAGGCAAAGGTTATAAATCAAATAACAATCGTGTGCAAAATCATGTCAGGTTGAGGATAACAAGGGATGAGTTTAATCATTGCAGAATCACCCGCTTCAGCACAAAATGGAAAAGATGGTAGCAAGAAGCGATTTCCTGCTGCCATGAATAAATTTCTACTTGAAATAGCTTGTTTGGTGCCTAGAAGGGAAAAGAAAGTCATGCAAGCAGTTTCCTGGTGTGTGACCCCGAGTTGGTGAGGGGGTAGTCATGGAGGTGTATGTTCGTTTCCACAGTGCAGTGTTTCCTTAGGGAGGTGAATGAGTCATCCTCTCCTATCTAGTGAAGAACAGTGGATCTACACATGAAACTGCGTGTATTTAGAGACGTGGTTAACAATAGTGTGGAGGACAATTGAAACAACTCTGAAACATAACATCGGCCTCAGCTTATTTAACAGCAGTGTGTTAGAGGTACAGATGGTTTATATGCTATATTTATTAATGGTTTGGAAGAGGAAATAGGTATTAAGTTGGTAAAGTTTGACTATTATGTTGTCTCTGAGAGTGAGTAATTAAGAGGATGATGAGAAACTCCAGATGGAGTATTGGATGGTATCCGCCCATAAAATATTACTTAGATTAGCCTGGGATAGTGTGTGTGGTTAAGAGGCGGCCTCGGCTAGGTATTTAAACATTTTTAACCTTGTGACAGTTCAATCAGTCCTTCTGGGAGCTAGAATAAAATAGGAAGTATGACAATAATGGAAAATAAAATTACTTTGTGAGAAATTCATAATCCAAATGACAGCTGTCATGATCTTATTATCTCGCTTCATGAAAGGAGTGTCCTTCTTTGAGTCTGATTATTTCAACTGAGGAAAACCAAAGCAGATGTTTCAGGTGAAGATCAATAAATGATGTTGAAAGATGGTTGCAAGTCAGATATAGCCATTTGTAAGTATCATATTTATTTGATGTAAGCACGATTGAGATGCTATACTCAAAGCTACAAAAAAAGTGAGAAATCAAATTTTGTTATTTCACTTATTATTAAAACTAAAATTAAATTATCCACTCTTAGTAAAATATGGATTCTATATCATAAAATAAGAATTTGAGATTTGAGATTTCACACCCAAGAATGGCAAACTAAATTGTATATCTTATGCATATTTGATCATAGGACTAAATTTCAGTCAAGTGTTGGTTTAACAAAGGTCTCTCCCATGCACACAGAATTACAATGAGTACATTAACTCATTATATTTTTACTTGCCAGTATTCTCCTAGGTGTTAGACAGTTTTGCTGGTTAGACTACTTTTTTACTGGTTACAAAGACTCAGGTTAAATTTTATAAGCAATAGTGGGAATATAGTTTCAGACACTGTGCTTAGTTCTGAGACTACAAGACCAGGTCCTTACCCTGTGAGAAAGCTATAGATCAGAAGAAATGTAATTATATCTCAGTTTAATACAATAAGGGTTTCAAGAGACACAGATAATTTTAGGATGCTTTGGAAATCTAGAGAAAATAGTACTTAAAGTAAAGGTAAATTAGAAGATGATTTTTGGAGATGGTAAAAAGTTAAAACTTGAAATATGAGTGGAATATTTCAAGTTAAAGTGGATACATCTGTTCCATGTGTACTCTATGGAGAATAATGGGATATATAGTACACAAACTAAATGGAATTCCTTATCATCAGAGAATAAAATGTGCATCTGTGTGTTTATGTGTGTGTATCTGAAGTTTTGTGAAGGGGTGTATGTCTGTGTGTGTGTGTGTGTGTGTGTGTGTGTGTGTGTGTGTGTGTGAACTAGGGTGGGAATGGATTGCGACTTCTAGATGCAGTCTTGTCATTTAAGGAGGGGAAAACACTTAAAATTGTTTAAACCTCCATGATAAATGTTCTCTCCTCTTAACAGACTATTCAAATCTGGGGAACCTTAATGGGCTTGTTCTATCTGATCTTGACTGCTGTGAAATAGTCTCAGACCTAAAATGTGGAAAATATCAAAACGCCTCTTTGGCTCGTTTCAGGATGAAGGTCACATCCATATTAATGGCCCTTATCGTGAAGCCTTCCTGGAGGCCACCTGTCAGAACATCTGGAGCTCTTGTTGTGACTGCTTCCAACACGGCACCATTTCCATCCCAGCGCTGACTTCAAAGACCCATCAAGGTTGATGGAAAGGACCTGTGAAGGGGCACAGCGGAGATTTACTGGCCCAGGCTCAGCTTTCTCCTAGAATACTGAAATCTACTTTCTCCAGTTGCAGAACCCAGCAAAGGAGAGGTCATTTAAATGGTATTTTCAAAAATGCACTTTGAACAGCTAATTTGATGCAAAAAGTGGAATTTGATGTTTCAGGTTTCTCTCAGGTTTGAGGTTGAATATAAATCAAAAAGATCTCCTTTTTATATCAATGAAATGAAAACCATTGCTCCAAGAACACTACAGTGTATGTGAATAATTTCAGGTGTCCACTTGATTGGATTAAGGGATGCCCAGATAGCTGGTAAAGGCTTATTTCTGGGTATGTTTGTGAGGATGGTTTGGGGAAAGATTGGCATTTGAATCAGTGGACTCAGGCAGATCTGACATCATTCAGCATGAGCAGGCCCATACGATTGCTTGAGGGTCCAGATAGAATAAAAAAGGAGAAGAAAAGTGAGTTAGCTTTTTCTGTCTTTGGAGCTGAGACATCCATCTCCTCCTGCCCTTGAACATCAGGACTCCTGATTCTGTGGCCTAAATGAGAGTTACACCATTCTCAGGTCACAGGACTCCTGATTCTGTGGCCTAAATGAGAGTTACACCATTCTCAGGTCTTCAGACTTGCACTGAGCTGTGCTTCTGGCTTACAGACAGCATGCAGTGGGACTTCTCAGCCTTTGTAATCATGTGAATCAAGTTCCACAATAAATCTCCTCTCATATATCTCTCTATTGATACAGATCCTATTGATGTTTTTATCTGAACACTGACTAGTGCAATGTGTCTGGGATCAACTTGAACCACAGTCTCTCTTTAAATTGCAGGAAAGAAAATAACTGGTACATATGAGAGTATCATTGGGTATTACAGGCCCCCAAGCAAAAACCAAACTCAGAGCCAGCAAATGGAAATATCCAACAAAGTCAGTGAGAGTCCTGAATTTCTCAGGGTGGAGGCTCATCTCAGTGGCCTCAGTTTCTGGGGGGCAACAACTTAAAATACCCACAGAGAAGAAGGTCTTTTCCTCCTTCAAGTCCACCATGGACATGTTTCCTCATTGGGGATACCCAAGGGGTTTAATTCACCCTCTACATGGCTAAACCTGCTGTAATTCTTAGTTGTTGTGAGAGCTATTTATTTCAGACTCATTGTTCATGCATGGGCTGTGGGAAAGAAGAAACAATCATTGATGAAATAAGTCTGGAAAACAAGCAGTCTTCAAGGAAGGAGGTTTCTTTGCTCCAAAGTTTCTCAACATTTTTGATGTGTTAATGCCTAAAGCAAATCTCAAAAAAAAAAGATGCAGTTTAAAGGAAGAGTTCCTAATCTTATTTTCACATTTTATCTGCTTTTTTCTTCCTTCTTTTTTGTACAATTTCCAATGATTTCACAGAACACAATTTGGGAGGTGACTTACTCTCTGACAGCTCAACAGGTTTCTTTCATTGGTTCTCCTTCCTAGCATCCTGCTGGAGACAGCCACATCAATGAGCCCATCACTTCCCATGACAGGCCAAGTCTATCTTGGCTCAAATAATTTCATTTTCAAAACTTTGCCTAAGCCCTGGATCAACATTTCGCTTTCGATCTAAGTGGCTCACTGACCCAGGCCTTATGATTATTTAATTTTAGGTGAAGGAGTAGACAAAAAATGAATAGAAAGGAACAGTATAAAGAATGGTGGTGTTCAATGCCATGGAGAAAAATAAAGAGGATAAGGAATTAAAAGAAAGAAAGAGTGGTGAGTCATTATTTCATGAGCTTCTCCCATAGGGTAATGTTTACACTGAGCTCTACAGAGATGCTTGAGTGAGGTGATGACAACGCATGGCAGAAGATTAGATGGACTTCATGGCAATGTTGGCTAGACCATTAGTTTTTTTTTTGTTTGTTTGTTTGTTTTTTTTGCTGTTGTTGTTGTTTGTTTATTGAACACAATGAGGCTTAATTTGAGAACCCCTGGCTGTCCAGTTACTCAGTTATTCTCAGAGTTAAAGTTCACATATCTGGAAAGGTATAAACAGATTTCTCCCCTTAAAAATAATCTAAGGGTGAGGTGGCACACAGTTGTAGTCACAGCTATGCTGGAGACTTAGATGGAAGGATCACTTGAGTTGAGGAGTTTGAGGCTGCAATGAGCCATGACTGAGCTCCTGCACTCCAGTCTGGGCAAGAGAGTGAGACTCTGAATCAAAAAAAATTAAAATTAAAATTAAAAACAAAATTTAAGCCATTAAAAAAAGCCTAGTTGACATCATTCTGATTTTCTTTCAATGGAGTTCTAAATCTAAATGAACTATTCATAAAAGGATTTTAAAGTTCTTACGTATACATTTTTAAGCATTCAAGAAAGTTACAGTTTAATTGTATGATTTCTAGTATATATATTTCTGCTCTGAATCAGAATAAACTTTCTACTTTGCTGAACTGAAATACGCATTCTTGAATAAAATTCAATCTTCCTTTATTTTTCTTTCTAAAAAGACCAGAGTCAACGTGTCATTAATAATGTCTCCTGTTTTGGAACTTCTAATATTTTATAGTAATTGTAACAATAATGATAGTTCGGTTTACTTTCCAGGTCCCACTGTATATATATACATTGTATCAAGTTAACTCCTGCAATAACCTCATAATACCCCTACTTTCTGCACAATTGCTGTCTGCAGGGGGCTGTCCAAGGTGCTGCGGACACAGAGAAAGCTGATCCAGGACACTAGTTTTGTGAAGTTTTACATCCTAAAGCAGACAGACAATCACTGAAACACCACAAGGTAATATTGATTGATCTGTTCTGTAAGTGAAAAGACTGTGGCAAAATTGAACTCAGGTTTGTCTTCCTTGAAAGCCTTTCCATAGCCACACCATTTCTGCATCTTGAAATGCAGAGTAGGAAACCTCTCAGTAAGCTGAGAGTTCATTGAAGTATTGGTTCAGATTTTGTGACTGGAAGCCCAATACCTGGTTCTGGAAGAAAAAAACTCTCATGTTGTAAGTGAACATTTCTCCAGCTTTAGCTGGGAAAGAAATCACTTGGGGTGTTCGTTCAAAATAAAGCGTTCCCAGCTCTGTCTTCAGACAGTAGGTCTGTGGTCATCTGCATCTTTAACAAGTTTTCCAGGTGATTCTGATGCAGATGGATTGTGAAGCAAACTTTCTGAAAGGACTGTGAGGCAAATTTTGTAAGATTTGGAAAATGCTAGGACAGGCAGTAATTAAGCTAATGGGTTCTTCAGATAAGACAGACATGAACAAGGCCCTAGAAGTGCAGCATCTAAAAGAGCTTCTAATGAGTTAGAGATGGTGAAAAGGTAAGGATGTGACCTTGGTCCTTTTCTTTGTTTAATGCCATGCGGTGCTGGTTGAATTGCAACTGTCAGCCTGGCAGATGCCCAGTTCTCAGGCTCACAACTATGGGTTCCACTGGATTTCACCACTCAGGAGGCACCTCTGTTCCCTCCTCATCAGAGACAGGCAACACGAGCCTTGAACAAGTTTCTCCCTGAAACTAGAGAAGAGCTTTAGTGGCAATGACTATAGCTTAATTTTAAGTCAAGGATGAAGTACCCTCACTTCATTATCCATCTCTAAGGGTGGAGATGTTTAAAAACATTGCAAGCATTAAGGAAGGGGTCATACACGAAATACTTGGTTTTTTTTTACTTTTAAAATGTTCTTTATTGACTTTGGTGATTCTAAATGGAAAAATTCAGAAGAAAAAAAACTGAAAACAACTTGAAATTCCTGTTCATTTCTAATGTCTCTTTCACAGGTAAATAGTAACTTATTCATAACGCCAAGGTTTTTTGAAATCAGGCCAGAGTGAATTCTTTGTATAAAAATTGAAATAACACTTAATTGTCCTGTTTTTAGGAGGTGAGTGGATTTTTTAATTCAAGAAGTTTAATGTATTAGTCATTTATCTGAATAGTTTGAGGGAGAGGGTGGACACTGTTTTTTTCTGTCTCTTGAGATAAAATAATTTCTAGAAACAGATTCCTTTCAAATCACCTTTGTCATGCTTCTGGTGCAGGTAACTCTTAAGAAATCCTTTGAAGGACACCAGGGAAGAATGGTAAAGACAAATCTATTGACAGTCCAAATGCTCACTGAGGTCCCCTTTTTATCCTCAGGGTCTGGTGGGTCTAACCTATCAGCAATTTTGTCTAAGAAAATGAATCTTGCTAGTGAATGAATGTGATTTTCCCTGAGATTCACTCACTTTAAACCATATTGCTGCTTTTGTGGTCTAATAGCTTAATGTCCCCAATCATGTGGATTTTAAACTTCGGCAGGCTGGCAGGTGTTGGAGGGAACATCTCATCTCACTGATGTCAAAGTTAGGAAATGAGTCTAACTATGTCAGGGTCGAGCACCTATGGGCTTCTCAAAACCTTAAGCAGTGTGTTTTCAGTCATTAAAACGGCAAGAATAAGTGGTAGTTATTCTTGCCTTTCCTGTTCTTTTTTTAAAAAATTCAAATTTTTTCATACCCCTGCTGCTTACACTTTCAATATTTTTTCTCCTCTCTCTCAATTATGGTCTGCTTGGGGATTATGACACAGCGCTTAGCTCATAGGTGGTTAATAAATGTTTGATGAATGAATAAATAAATGGAGAAATGAATAGAAAATGTCATTTGCGATCCTAAAGAGTACATCTCTCCATGGCAAGAACGAAGCCAGGAGAGAAGACATAAGGATGGATTTCTGGGATGGAGACACACAGTCACAAGGCAGGGTGAGAGGTGCCTCCTTCACTGCCTGTCTCCACGACAGGTGACTCAGAGGGGCAGGAAGTCCACCACGTGTGCAGTGGCCAGGGTCGCCGAAGGTCTTCTGCTGAACTGCTTGATCTTGGCCAAGGGACTTTGATGGCTCTGATGTTGATTTCCCATTGAAAAAGTAGGTCTTTGAGAGCCCCTGCTTCCCCAGACTCACAGGACCCTGGAAGGCTCGCACCCTTGTGGGTGAACCTTTCAGCCCATCTTTCCAAAAAGCCCCTGCCCTCCATGCCTGTGCTTTGGAAGGGAGGTGGGTCGTGATTTTATTTTAAAACGTTGCCGACGTGTTTCCGAGGATCTGTCAGGAAGCCCTGCGATTCACTCAGGCTTAACTTGCAAAGTGGCAGATCTCGCCTTCAGGACAGACACGTCGGCCGTTGTGTTTACAGAGCCAGTGAAGGCATGCTCCTCTTTCTCTTTTAGAGTTGATTCGCGCCTTCATGTGCTCAGGGAGGCATGACTAAGCCCATGGCATGAGGACGTCTCCGGAAGTGGAAGTCTTTGAATAGCCATAGAGCCTAGTCCTAGCAAAACAGATTGATTAAAGTGGCACAGCTCTTATAATTTACTTTGTGCATAAAAGGTAAGTTTTACATATAAAAATGGGACATTTCCTCTATCAGGCAGCATCCAGGCACCTTTCCACATTACTTAGCTGCAAAAAGTATTGAACCGAGAATCCGGCGCTGTGGCTTGGGCTTATGTCCCTGACTTATTTTATTTTATTTTTTTGACCTTGACTTCGCCCATAACTGACTATGAGGAAAATAAAGCATAACAGCAATGCTATAATGCTTAATAATTATCAAATTTGTACCACTTCCACCTCCATCCAAAGAAAAAAGAAAAAAAATCATTGCCTACGCTTTCTGAGCTCATTTCACTGCCTTAGGAGCTTTTACCCTGAGTTAGGCTTCAAAAGCCAAAAGGGTAATATTTTTAAACATCGATTTGATCGTGCTTGAAACTCTGCTCTGACTCTCATGCCTATGTGAACGGCTTCTACTTCCAGCACGGCATGCAGAGCCCTGCTCAGAACTTGCTTCAGCCTACCCTGAACCTGGACGAGATCCTGCAGGGCCCCCATCCTGCCCACCGCATCTCTCATCCCTGGGCACCTCGCTTGGTCACTCTCAGCACACGTTACTTGAATTTAAGCACATTTGGTTTCTGTGTATATGACTAAGAATTTCCCTTGTCTCTCGTCTCTGTTTGTTTACGCTGCTATAACGAGGTAACTGAGACTTGGTAACTTATAAAGAACAGAAATTTATTTTTCACATTTCTGGAGAACCAGGGTCCAAGGTCATGGTGCCAGCAATTTTTGTGTCTGGTAAGAGCCTTTCCTTCTGGGATCATGCCCAGCACTTGTCCTCCATCAACTCTCTGCTGATGTGTCCCCTCAATTTAGAATGCACTCCTATTTTTCAGCTCCTTTTCTACATGATCACCCAGATAAAATCTTCCCTATAACCTTCTCTCTCATTTCTCAGTACCCAGAAATACATGCATGCTCTCTCACCCATATATGCTGCCATAAATATTTGTACATAATCTTGCTGTTGTATCTAACTCAAGCTAGTGTATGGTTTTGTGTGTGTGTGTGTGTTTTGACCTACATGTTTCCCCGGTAGACTTTGGGATATCTGAGAGCAATAACTATTGTTTTGCGTATTTTTAATTTTCTAGTACTTTCCACAGATCTTGTTTGTAGTAAGTGACTACTCAATCAATATTTGATGAATGGTATTGAATTTCCATTTTTTAAAAAAAACTCTGTTGTTTGTTTTAAACAGACTGGAGGCAATTTAACAGATTTGAGACAATCATGATTCCAGCAAAAATCTCAACTCAATTGGTGCATTTCAGTATGAAGTAAACACAGTATTAATACTAACATCTACCTTTACTGAATGTTTAGTATGTACTTGGCACTACACTAATGATTTCTTTAGTATTACGAAAGTCAACCTTATCTTACCTGAAGGTGAATATTGTCTCACTTTGCAAATGGAGAAAATGAAACTAAGAGAGGATAAATTGCTTGATAAAGATTTGAATTTAAGCACATTTGGCTTCTGTGTATATGACTAAGAATTTCCCTTGTCTCTCGTCTCTGTTTATGCTGCTATAACAAGGTACCTGAGACTTAGTAATTTATAAAGAACAGAAATTTATTTTTCACATTTCTGGAGAACCGGAGGTCCAAGGTCAAGGTGCCAGCAATTTTTGTGTCTGGTAAGAGCCTAGTCTCTATTTCCAAGATGGCATCTTTAGCTGTAGCCTCCGGAAGAGCAGATCACCACTTCTCACACGTGGAAGAGCCACTGAGAGAGAGAGAGAGCTGGCTTCCAGAAGCCATCCCTGTAGTGGCATCAGTCCTTTGGTGAGGGACAGCCCTCATGACCCGAACACCTCCCAGCACCGTTGCCCTGGGGATTGCATTTCAACATGCATTTTGGATGGGGCAAAGGCATACAAGCCATGGCACTCCCCATTCCTCACTCCCCATGCCTATCTATTGTCAAACCTTTTTGACACAATCTTCCTAATAAGATCACAAGTCTGTGTATATTTCCCTCTTTCCCATCTTGGTTCCAGCTACCATAATTTCTTGTCTGGACCGTGGTAGTAACCTCCTCACTGGTCCACTTTTGGTCACTCTTTCTCCTTACCCCCATGCTTCTTTCTTTACCTAGTCCAGGAATCTTTTTTGACAACACACATATTCCTACGTTGTTCTCTGCTTAAAGCCTTTTAGTGGTTTCCTGTTGAGTTTGGCATACAATCCAAGCCCTTGTTATTGTCTGTGTAACCTCATTCCAGTCTCCTTCTCAAACTTCATGTTATAGGTGAACTCTGTAAAAGACAATTTTTCAAGATGCATCCTGAGTGGCTAACTGATCCAAAAATCAAAATAAAGTTAAATGTTAATTTGCTGAACAGAGGTCACACATGTACCCTGCATTCCTGTAAAACCCATATGCTTCCAGAAAACCTGCATGATCATGTAACTTTGAGACTTTCACAGCTGTCTGCTCCTGTTTATACCACCTGAACCAATAATTGTCTGAAAATCCTATTTTGTCTTCTGAACCTGAGAAATAGCCTGCTAAATGCATTGACCAATCAGAAGTAAACAAGTGTCAACCAACCAGAACTAAACCAGTGCCAACCAATCAGAGCTAAACAAGTGTCAACCAATCCGAAGAAAACAAGTGTCAGCCAATCAGAACTAAACATGTTTGCATTCCTCATTTGCATAGCAGGCCAAAGTGGACACTGGAGTGGGAATTTTCTTTGTAAGAGACAACCTCTCTCTTTTTTCTCTCACTGGAGTCTGTACTGAAGTCTGAATCTCCCCAGTTTGCAAACTGTTCCCTGGAATAAAGTCTCTTTCCTTTTTTAAAGACAGATAATCACTTTCACTGAACTTGTTGACACATATTAGCTCGTTCTCACACAGAGCTTTCCAGTTGCAAAAGCCTCCTACTTGTTTCTGAAATCCTTCAACCTTGCTCTTATCTGGGGCATTTGTGCTTCTGCTTGCAATGCTCTTCCTCCAGATTACTTCCTGGTTATATCTCACTGGTTATCTATCAGAGTGGCTGCCCAGACTAACATGAGGAGTCCACCACCACGCTACCTTCTGTCCTATTACTACTGTACCACCTTCCTAACACGTACCACTTAAAATTTTTTTTTTTTTAAATTTTATTTTAAAGATGTGGGGTACAATTCAGGATTAGGTCTACAAGTGGTCATCATACAGGTAAAGTCTGGGCCTCTCTTTGGTCCCCACTTTGCCTGGTTTGAGATCAGGTACTCTTATGGATGTTGTGTCCCCCCCCCCCCACCATAGTATTCATCTTTTCAAAATTTCCCCTATAAGAATAAAATTTTAGAATAACAGAGACTTTATAAGTACTCTTCACCTATAACTTCCAAACATATTTCAAATTATTTCATGCCATTGATAGGCAGAGTTATAGGAAAGTGCATAATTTATTTCCATTTGCAATTTCCAAGCTGATTATCACGCCTCTGACTTGAATATGCAAAACACTTTAAGTCAATGTTATGCTACATTGGAGACTGTGTTGAAGTAAAAAAGGCCTGATCTAAAATTCTGGTTTCACCTTTTACCAGGTTGTGACACTGGGTTCTTTGACCCGACATCTTCATCAGAAGACTACCTAAAGTGCAGAAATAGTATCCACCGAATGACTGGCATGCCATCTGACACTCCGTGTTTCAAAGTTATTGTTATGTGTGAATATCACAAAAGGGATTCAAAGGAGTATCAAAGGCTAGTCCTGGAACCATAGCCAAGGAAAGCTAAGTGAAGGTGTGAGGCACCCGCTGGGGTGAAAGGCTATCTGGACAGATGAGAGTGAGAGATTTTAAGTCGTGAGGACTGTGCTAAGATGCACATGTAGAAGATGAAAGGTCCTTTGGTGCAGTAAAAGAAGAGTTTTTCCAGATTAGCGCATTTATTTAGAGTAGTAACTTAAACTTGTGGAAAAGATGGCAACATTTAAAAAATAATAATAAAACGTGAAAATAGGGAGACTCTTCCCTCCATTCCTAATTTACCTTCAACTTGGAATTCTCTAATAATTTTTATTCTAGAAAACAGATAATAATAACTTGAATTTTACTATATCCATAGTTTGTTAACTTTTTGTCTGCATTTGCATTATTATGCTATGTTGTGTTATCATTGCCATGTTAATAAGTCACAAATTTTAATTATAAAATATTATTAATGAGTTGTAAACTATGAAAATGTTCTCATATGCATACAGTCACATGATAATATCAATGTGTAAGAAATTCCTTAACAGCTGCTAGGATAAATTTCAGATAAGCAGATTCAAGACTGGATCTCTTGTATAAATATTCAGCTTCAATTGCAGTGAACTCTTTGTTATCCTGGATGTTCGATCATATCCATAGCTACTGTCTTTCTCACTTTTTGACTCAGAACAGGTATTGTTTAGCACAATATATGAGTTGTTTGTCTTTTAAAGAAAGATAATTAATCAGCAGAATCTGTTATCTTATATCTATATATCCTCTTTTTTTGCCATTAAGGAGTATAAGTAATATATAAGATATAATGGTTTCGATGGCAACTTTTAAAACAGAAAAGAAATGGGTTAAAACTTTAGCCATCAGATGGGAAGTGTCTGGATAAGAAAAGGGCATAGTTAGATTCTTGAGACTTTCTGAGTGCTCAGTATTATGCTAGGTGCATCCACACATAATTTTCACTTATCTTTTAAAGCTTGGATGGCATGAATACACACCTACTTTAATAAAACACAATGAGTGTGTGATTTCAGAAACAGAAATCCATATAAGACTTTTGGATTTTGTTTCTCCCCCCCTTAATGATCTCTACAGTACAGACCTTGTGCAATTTCATACATTTTCTTAGAAAACCTTTTTGCAGAGTACATTAGGGTGGAAAATAAGACATTAACCCTAAGACAAGTGGTTATTCTAATGGTATGAGACACGCATGCAAGTATTTGATTCAAAATTGGCTAGAAAAAGATATTGAGAAGCAATGTGGATAAATGTAATCAGAACAGCTGGGGTGGCTGTTGATTCTGTCTCTGACTTTCGTCAAGTCACTCTATCAGAGACTCAATATCCTAATTTAGTAAAAAAGGTCTATTAAATAGGATAATGGCTATTGGTGCAAAAGTAATTGCAGTTTCAGACAGTGAATTTTAAATCATTATAAGCAGGCTCAAACACATCTTTATTAGTCAAAATAGGAACCATTACAATCAACACATTTTTGCCAATGAAAAATAAGTTTGTTTTTTCCTGTAGAGTAAAAATCTGTGCTTCGGCACTTGAGGAACTCTTTCATTTTCTGCATCCTGCTAATTGTGGAAGCGTTTTCCCTACAAAAAGTTGCCGAGATTCTTGAAGAAGTGATAATTGGTTGGAGAGGGGTCAGGCGCATTTGGCAGATGAGGCAAAACTTTGTAGCCCGATTTGCTCAACTTTTGAAGTATTTTTTGTGCAACCCCGCAGTCGGGCATTGTCAAAACAGGCCCTTCTGTTGACCAATGCCAGCTACAGGTGTTGCAGTTTTCAGTGGGTCTCATCGAAGTGCTGAGCAGCCTTCTCAGGTGTTGTGGTTTCATCGGGATTCAGAAAGCTATAGTGGATCAGAACAGCAGCAGACCACCACACAGTGACCATGACCTTTTTCGATGCAAGTTTGGCTTTGGGAAGTGCTTTGAAGCCTCTTCTCGGTCCAGCCACTGAACTGGTCATCACCAGTTGTCCTATAAAATCCACGTTTCGCCGCACATCACAATCTGATTGAGGAATGATTTGTTGTGTAGAACGAGTAGAGGACAGCAATTCAAAATGACATTTTTGTTTTTTGATTCTTGATCAGCTTATGAGGCACCACTTATGGAGTTTTTTCGCCTGTCCAATTTGCTTCAAATGCTGAACGAAGAGATCACAGGGTGATGAACACTGAGTTCTTTGGCAACTTCTCATGTAGGTGTAAGAGGATCAGCTTCGATGTTTGCTCTCAATTGATCATTGCCAACTTCCCATGGCTGGCCGCTATGTTCCTCACCTTCAAGGCTCTTGTCTCCTTTGCAAAACGTCTTGAACCTCCGCTGCGCTGTACACTCATGAGCAGTTCCTGGGCTAAATACATTGTTGATGTTGTGAGTTGTCTCTGCTGTTTTACAACCCACTTTGAACTCGAGTAAAAAAGTTACTCGAATTTATTTTGTGTTTAACATCATTTCTGTAATATAAAATAAATGTAAAATAAACAGCAGATAATCAGTCATTAACAAAAAAGCATAAAGTGAGAAATGCACTTTAGGTTGGGCCATAAGTTCTACGAAAATTTATTTTTATAGAGAAAAACTCTAGTAGATTTGGTTGACAACAATCTGCCACAAAAGAGTTGATAATATTTATCTCATTGACTTATAAATGAAAATAATTTTTAACAGACTGGAAGAACGAATGCTTAACTGTGTCTTATTTTTTGGAGGAAAAACCTGCCTTAAGATGCTTCTGGTGGCATAGAGCCAATATCTCTCTGAATCTACTTTTCAGAACTCTATTTCAGTGAAAATCGTGTCACTAAAAGGGACTCTGCCCCTTCTCCTTCTCTTCATTCAAGGTCACATTTTAACACTGTATGGCTGCTAGTGTGTCGCGTACCCCAGCGGTTCTCTAGTATCTGGAGGCTTTTGGCCAATTCCCCTGTCCTGTCTGGTCTATGTGAGTCGTTATTCCCTACCCCAACTCCCAGTTGTCTACACAGTCAAGTTCCACTTGATGAACGACTTTCATTTGCCTAATTGTTTTTGTAGGGCCAGATCTGTGGGATTCCTCTTGAAGGACAAAATTGTGTTTTTGACAAAGGGTATTAATTATAGTGAAAAACAAAGAGCCTCGCGACTTCAATCTGGCTTCATTCTAAATTCTGACAATACCTACTTACAATTCTGTATAAGACTGCACAATGCAAGTACATGGTGATAGACATGTTACTTGAAAATATCTGTGCAGTTTTTATTGTCATTTTATACAAAGTCAGCTTTAGACTTTATCGTCAGAGTATTCTAAAAGATATACAATAATAAATGTGACACATGAAATTGAACCAATACAAAAATGATACAATGGAAAAGACTCTTATACAAGATCCTCAGTTGTAAGCACAGAGGTAAATAGTGTCAACTAACAAAAAGTTTGTGGGTAGATATGCATATACATCTGAATGAGCATGCAAGGACATACCGTTTCATTGTTCAGTACCTTGCTTCGATTTTTTACTTCATCACACATATTCTAGTATAATGAAGTCTAAGTTATTTTTACCCTAAGGGCTACACTGTTTCATTGTGTAGATGCACCATCAATTATGTAATTAGCCCACTTTGATAGGCTTCTAGATTGTTTCCAGATGTTTGCTATTATTCACAAGGCTGCCATTTATATTCATGTGTACAAATCCTCCTCTACATGTGTAAGTATACTTGAAGGATGAGTTCTTAGGGGAAGAGTTATCAGAAAGTTTAATTTCACTCTGATTCTTTGTTGTTCATTTACAATTCGAGGGGAATTCTATAAAATATAATATGATAAGATAGAAATACAACATTGTACATCCAAATCTCCCTCCCTCTCTCTCTCTCTCTCTCTCTCTCTCTCTCTCTGGCTATCCAGCTATCAACATTCATCTATCTGTATATACCCATATCTATTTCACTCCGCTCTCTTTTCCCACTACATTCTGGTCTAGGACAGAGTATTTTCACCACTCTACTTGAGTAGACCATAGCTTGAGACCCATTGCTCCCAAGAAAATGGTTTCTTTTTTAGAGATTTCTTTAATGCAGTCATCTATTCCTGAAACATACAGCTCCTTACATATTTACCTGCCTGCCTCGGAATCTAGCTGTACTCTTCAAGTTTGCCTACGAGAGTGGGGGCTGGTCATGGTTACTTTCACCCCCCATACCACTCTTGGCTTTTAAATATGAGAGGAAGGGAAAAATCAGTCCTTTGTAGTTCTTAAACAAGATCTCATCTGTTTTTAATCTTTAATAAACTGTTATTTTCAGCAATTATTCAGATTTTTACCTTTTCCGTGTATATACATGTCACTTCCTTGGGGATCTGAAAGTGAATTAGATTTTGTAGTGATTTTGAAAACAGAAATTTAGTGTTTGGTTCTTTGAGTAGTTTCCCTTAAGTGATTAAAATGACTGTGTCCAATTCAACCTATTTCTTCAGTCACCAAGTCAAAAACAAAAGAACCTATAACTCATATCACATGAGTAGACAATTAGATATATTGTTCTCTGGCTCTCTTCTCCCATAATTTTCCTATTTTTAGATTATATGCCCACAGTATTCTTTTTTAAGAAACATCACAAGTACTAGAGAGTTGGACTGTTACCTTTCTCAGAGGGTTCATATAAATACCACATTGTCTGAGTCACGAGTAGTTTCTCCTGTATTTAAGACCTGTCTGTGCCGAGGGATGCTCTTTTTGTTACTAGCAGCAGCATCTTCATCTTCTCCTGCCATCTCCATCTTCTTCATAATTAACACAATGTTGTAAATCCCCTTTCCTTCTCTTGCTCTGGAACTGGTCATTGTTAGGCTGGTCTTATAATTTCTCTCCTTATTGATCATTTTCTTTCTGATACTTTTCATTTCTTTCTTGTCTTCTTTTCTTCTTTAATTGTTATAAATTCCTCAAGCTTCCTGATAATCAGTGGCCTGATTTTTTTTTCTAATGCTGTTCTTCCTCTTATATGTAAAATGCAAGCTACATTAAAATATGTTATATTGGGTTCTGCTGTTGTATTTTAAATTTCTTGAATTAGTTTCTACTTTTCTATGATATTTCTATACGTCTTTCTTTCAGTACTGTTCTATCTCCAAGCTACTCATGCCTTTTGTTGAAGATGTTATTTCTGGTATGCTTTTCCCAATAACAGGGCTATTATAAAATTTCATATTTTAATAAAAGGCTACTTTAACAAACATTCTCTTGCACTGGGATTTCTTGGTAATATTCTTTTATTTTCTTTGCAGCAGCATTTTTCCCCATGGAACACCACTTATTTTCTTTACTCATCTTTAAATGGGGAGGTATATTTATAGGACCAGGATATGCGTGCCAGGTCCTTGATGACTTCATCATGGCCATTGTCCATTTGCATCTGTTACCTCCTCCCACTCGGAGTCAAGTATGAAAGCTCTGTTGATTACTGCAGCCTCTGTCATGATTTCCAAATACTCAGGCATGCCTGTAGCGTGAGTCAGATGGACCTAGGCTGAATAATCACCCTTTTATGTCTCATGTCTCATCTAGGAAGCACAGCACAAGGATAAATACTGAACCTGTGGGCAAAGCTCCCGGCCCTTACCTTGACTTTCATAGAACATTTTCTTTACACTGCTGAGTATGCCGGAATACAACACAGTCCTGCCTTGACATGTTATCCTGATTTTATACCTAATGGCAGCTGTTACTCTCCAAATAGAAGAAGTAGGAGAATTGAAGATGGAGAAAAGAGGAGACAGGCAGGTGCACTGTGCTGTCTCTCCTTTGGGGAAATGGCTGGATGTCATCCAGCCTTCTTTACTCCACCTTGGCTAGTTTCCGGTTTTCCCACATACTTTGTGCTTATCTCTACCTTTGAATTTTAAATACTGTGAAGTTTTCTTGTTGCTTCTGCTGTGATGCATACCCTTTGATGAAACAAAAGAGTGTCTTTCAAGGACATGCATGGCACCTAGCATAAAGCACAAAAATTGGCTAACTTATTATTATTTTTTGAACAAATGCCTTTAGGAATGTAAATGGCAAAGTCTCCAGGACACAGAAATAGAAATACCTAGAATGGAGAATTTATTTTTTCAAAGCTATGATTTAGAGAACTAAAAATTATGCTTTTTTCTTAATTTTCAATTTAAATACCTTCTATCTGCCTGGGACGGTATCACTGCATATACTCATATATCTTTGCTTCTGAAGGCTTATCTGAGAATCATGCTGCTGAGAATGAGAAATGTGGTTAACGTCTGACTTCCCACTGGGATAAGCCAAGCTTACTTAGAAGAAGTAGGATAAAAATAAACAGATTTAACAGATATTGTTCTTGATTGGAAAATCAAAAGTAAACTAAAAAAAAATCAACTGATGCTATCAAAACTGAAAAAGAATTATTGCGTACAAGGATGAGAGGAAGTAGAAAGTTATAAAAAGGGACAAAAAGTATGCAATGTTCAGAAATGTATTTCCTCATCTCAGTCTAATTTGCCAAGGATGGGGATGAAATAAGAGTTTTAAATTTGCAAGTTGCAACTTGGCAATTCTCAATGTGAATTTTGACTCAATATGTTCGAAAGCAGAACCCATGGTTATTCCCAAGCCTGGATTTGATTTTTGCCTGAGGAACACAGATCCCATCCTGGTCCAGCTTCAGGACCCAAATGAAATGGTGCTCTTCGGAGACTTTATCTGTCTAAAGGTTATAATGGCACTTGGTATGTGGCTCAATCAATTTTAGAAAGTAACTAGAATTCTAAACACAATTCTGATTCAACTGGAACATTTATACCAGACATCACTAAAACATTTTGCAGTTGCTTCCATCCCTAACTTGGTGTCTCAACCAACACTGAGTAGACATTGCTTCATAGTACAATGATGACATCTACTCTGACTAGAGAGTCAATTATTTAGTGATGAATTGATTGCTTTCAAGTCTATAAATACAGTGCGATACCTTCATTCTTCCATAAAAATAAGAAAATTAGCCAGATACCGCTGTGTACTTCTGCCTTCACTTTGTTTGACAGGAATAATACTAAAATTTCCAGAAGAAAAAAATAAATGAATGTGATATCTAGCCTGCAGCAGGAATGTATATTAATGATGGTGATTATACAATTCATACTTCTTATTTCAGAGTATCGGCATCTTAACAAAGTCCAACTAAGACACAAAGAATGCAAAGTGTCAGATTTATCTATTTTCTGTATTCTTATATTGCCATCACAAGTTTTGATCTATTTATTTTGTCCTTTCTGTTCACATTTGCACGTAATAAATGTCCATGTTTTACATTTCATATTTGGTTTATCTATTTATTTTTGAATTTATTTTACATGTCAAATGGACTATGTCTATAAAATAATGTGACAGATACTGAGTTTTCATTGCTATTGCGCATATCCTGCATAAGGAAGTTATCTGATCTCTAACTTAATCATAGGGAAATATTGCTCAAGGGACAGCTAACAATGAAAGATTGTGCCTTTGTGAAATTTAAGCATGAACCTATTATATAGCACTAATATATAATTTTCCTTTTTTTCTACCACAGATGAGGTTTACCCTACACAGCTATTGAATTTGAGCAAAAGTGAAAGAATAAGTTAAAAAGGTTTTTATATGTTGTAATTTTTAGCATATCTAGAGAAGTTATCATTGTCTCAATAATGTTGTGGATACATTATAAATAAAGAAAACGTATTTCGGACACATACTCTCTTACGCTATTTAAAAATTAAGCTACAGAAGTAAAATAGTGTGCTTTGTGTTAGTTTCACAACCTAAAATAGTAGTTAGTTCAAGGAAGATGAAAAACTATACCTTAAAAACTTACAAAAAATCTTCCCACGACATTTCACAAATTTGTGGTTATAATCACCTTCTTCATGCTGCTTGTACTAAAAAGAGACATATCACTTTCTTATGATAGTGCCATATTTGAAGAACTCCATTTATATTTTTAATGCCTTTTGTATCTATTTTTTTAAATGTAGTTTAATAGCATACTTGGGCTTTGTAGGCCAGGAAAAAGATATAGCTTGAAGACAGCAGAGTACACACCAGCTGACCGAATGTCTTTGACACGAGCCGGTTAGCCCAGAAAACAACAGGTCTTTAGCAAAGGAGTGACAAAGGCAAAATATTTCTTTCTTTGTTATTTAAAATATGCTTAAGATTGTATTTGCTTCTTGCAATTAAGTTAAACAATTTCGCCTTAAATCAACTTCAAAATAAGCAGTTAAGTTTATCATCTCTTTTGGGATCACTTTTTTCCCATCTCTTACATAAACAGTTGCCATGGCACACTCTCGTAGAACCTGCTTTAAATAGTCAGAAAATCTGGGTTTTGGTCTTGCTCACCCCTCCACATTTTCACAACTTTGCTGAAGACTCAGCACGGTAACGAATCAAACAGTGCTCTGTGTTCACCCTAGCACATCCATTGTTTTACCAGAAGAAAGTGAAGTGGTGCTTATTGTAACACTTTTACCACATTTTTTTAGATTCACTGCAGTGTTACCCAAGAAGGAATTTGCTGAAGAGTAAGAACATTTATCAAAGCAGCACTTTGTAATTGGAGTGAGAAAAATGCCCCCAAACACATCTATACCGTAATAAGGTAACATGGACTTTTGCCTAATAAGAGATCTCTACTCCAGGCCGTTACTTAGAGAATAGTCTCTTGAATACTGGTAGTCTCAGGTGATCTATTTGATGGCTGATAGGTGTTTTGTGGCTTCAGAGAAAAATGAATTTGCATAAATACATGGTATATTTAAATATACACGGTATATTTATAATATTACATACATTTCCATGATGTCATTAATAATCACATGATTTATAAAAGTTGGCATTTCACTCGAAATTTTAAGGTAATATTTAGTCGATAGAGCACAAAATTTCTCAAATAACATAATTTTAAATTTCATATGCTTTGTGTTTTGGCAGTTTCATTTATTACATTTCCATTTTGTGATTATGTTTGTTATAGCACCTCACTGTGGCTCCTGGAGTTTATGCCTTTATGCTATTATATTCTCTTGAGTATGAATGAGACCCAAGACTTGGACCTAAGCTGTAGAATATGGCAAAGGTGGCAGGATGTCACTGCCATGATTAAGTGACCTTGTGTAAGACTGTCTTGATAGACTGTAGACCCGCCCTGCAAGCTTGATGAAGGAAGTGAGTATGTTAGAGAAGCCCACATGCCAAAGCACTTTGGAAGTCTCTGGAAACTGCAGGTACCTCTATGAACTCAGGACAACTTCCAGCCTGCAGAAAGCTACAGCCTTCCAGTATGAAGTAATGAGAAAATGAGTTCTGTCAGCCACCCAAGGGAGCTAGAAAGATTATTCCCAGTCAAACCTCCAGACAGAAAGGCAGACCTGGGAGGGTGGGGTAAGATAATACAACACAGTTCATACCTTAACTAAAGTATTGTGGGATCCTGTCCAGAAGGCTCAGTCATGTCATGTCCTGACTCTTACCCCATGGAAACTATAAAACAGGTATTATAGGTTTTTTATAAAACCCTTAAAATGGTCATTATTTCACAACAGTAGAAAACTAATACAGTAGTCAGGTCATATTGACGCATCTATGGCTTAAAAGTGGTTCACTGAAGAAGTCAAAGTGGTCACATAACAGTAGAACTCAGAATCCTGTTGCAATCACAGTGTATAGGGCCTTACTAAGCATACATAATGTAAGTCTGTGCTAGATAAGTGAATCTCAACGTCTGATGCATTTGTGAAAATGCAGAAGATACATTTCTGAATAGTTTTTGCAGCAGTGATTAGTTTGCTTGAATTCAAATTATATTGCCCCTTACATAACCTTTTGAAAAAGATGGTAATGGCCGTGTTCTCCGTGGCTCAGCCTGTAATCCCAGCACTTTGGGAGGCCAAGGCGAATGGATTGTCTGAGCCCGTGGGTTCAAGACCAGCCCAGGAAACTAGGCAAGACCTCGTCTCTACAATAAATCAAAAATTAGTCGAGCATGGTAGCGCGCGCCTGTAGTTCCAGCTGCTTGGAAGGTTGAGGTGGAAGGATCGCCAGAGCCCAGCAGGTCAAGGCTGCGGTGGCCAGGAGCATGCCACTGCACTCCAGTCTGGGCGACAGAGACTCCAACTCAAAAAAAAAAAAAAAAGAAAAGAAAAAGATGGTACTAAATTATTACAGATTTCCAGGCAGTTCAAATTAAGCATGGTATCCTCTCTGGTAAGCCAAATTATTGTATTTTTTTCCAAATTAAAAATCAATATTTTACAGTTAAAAAAGGAATTTTGTCAGTACATACAGAAGAAAAACTCAACTATATAAGAATCATCCAAAGTCACTCTCCACATGTAGCATTAACAGATATGAGATAAGCTACTGCCAAGAATTTGGGGCAAACCAGACAAATAATGTGCTCAAAGATAAAACAGAATTAGTAGTTGGCAGGATTCTTCTATCAAATAGCTGTCTTGGTCATCATATATACCAGTGGCATATAATGTAAAAGAAAAAGTAATAGCCCATGTGCTTCTGAGATATACCAGTTCCGAGTTATCTAAGATGACTAATATTGAAAGTGTGAATCATCCTTACACGTACGAGAAACTATATAAAGAAAACAACTAAATGACTTATTTTTAAGATTTCATTTTAAAACGATTTTAAAGATTTGCAAAGATTGCACAGAGTTCCTATATAACACAACTTCCATCATGCATAACTATGATACATTTATCAAAAAGAGTAGGAAAATATTACCAGAACAATGCTACTAACTGCATTATATAGTTGCTCGGATTTCAACAGGTTGTTTGTTTTCACAAATTGCCTTTTGACGTACTAGTGAGAGAGGAGACAGCTGGAGAAAAGCTAGGTATACAGACAGGGTAAGTTCCCAGTAACAAAGAAGCAAAACTTCCTGCAGACCTCTAGGATTGATACACTCACCGTGGTAAACAAGTTCCCTATAAGCCTCTTAAATTAGAGCCTAAGTACTCACTGCTGGGTTAGAAAAACAACCAATTAGCTCACCATTAGGCCTCTACATCCTACTGACTGGCTTTAGTACCAACCAATCAGCACAGCTGGTGCCAACCAAACAGCTCACAGTGCTAGCCAATTGGCTCGGTCTTACGTGTATAGGCACCGGAGGTTTTTTTTGTTTTTTTGTTTGTTTGTCTTTAATTGTAAAGATGTGGGGTAAGCTGGACTCAGTGGCTCGGCCTGTAATCCCGCGCCTTTGGGAGACTGAGGTGAGTGGATTCGAGACCCGCCTGGGCAACTTGGCGAGACCTCATCTCTACAATAAAAAAAAAAAAAAAAAAAAAAATCAGCCGGGCATAGTAGTGCATGCCTGTAATTCCAGCTACTCGGAAGGCTGAGGCGGAAGGATCGCCAGAGCCCAGCAGGTCGAGGGAGCGGCCACTGCACTCCAGTCTGGGCGACAGAGCGAGACTCCAACTCAAAAAAAAAAAAAAAAAAAAAAAAAAATATATATATATATATGGGGTAAAATCTGGGTTAGGTATACAAACATCTATTACCCTTGTTAATGAGGTATGACCCTCCCTCCCCTAGCAGTTTCCCTCAACTGGCAATCCCACCCCCCTTCCCCTGACAGTTTCCCACTACTGCCAATCTCTTTCTTATAGTATTATAATTGTTCGAGGTCCACTTATGAGTGAGAACATATGGTACTCTGTTCTTTGTTTCTATGATAGATCACTGAGTATGATTGACTCTAAATCTATCCACGTTGCTGTGAAGTCCATATGTTTGTCCTTTATGGTTGCATAATATTCCATTGTGTATATGCACCACATTTTTTTATCCAGTCTCACTTCGATGGGCAACATGGTTGGTTCCACTGTTTTTGCTATTGTGAACAGAGCTGCAACAAACAAATGTGTGTAGGTATGTTTTGTGTAGAATGATTTGAATCATTCTGGGTATATTCCCAACAGGGAAATTACTGAGTCATATGGAAGGTCAATTTCTAGTTCTTTCAGAAATCGCCACACTGTCTTCCAAAGAGGTTGCACTGGTTTGCATTCCCACCATCAGTGTAGAAGCATTCCTTTTTCTCCACATCCTCGCCAGCATCCGTTGTTTGTTTTATTAATGATGGCCATTTTTCCTGGGGTTAGGTGGTATCTCAGTGTGACTTTGATTTGCATTATCTGATGATGAGTGAGGCTGAGCACTTTTTTCATGTGTCTATAGGCTGCCTGTATATCTTCTTTTGAGAAGTGTCTATTCACGTCTTTTGCCCACTTTTTAATGGGGCTGTTTGTTTTTTTTCTTTTCAGCATGTTTGAGTTCCTTGCAGATCCTAGATGTTAAGTCTTTGTCAGATATACAGTTGGGAGATACTTTTTTCTCATTCTGTTGGCTACTTCTCTGCTCTCTTGATGGTTTCTTTTGCTTTGCAGAAGCTTGTCAGTTTGATGAGATACCACTTGTCTCTCTTATTTCTTAAGGAATGGGCATTTAGGATTCTGAGTAGGAATTGGTTCCCAGTTCCAATTTCCATAAGGGTGTCTCCTGCATTTTCTAAGATTCTTGTTGTTTGAGGTATTACATTTAGGTTTTTGATCCATTTAGAGTTAATTTTTGTGTATGGTGATAGGTAGGGGCCCTGTTTCAATCCTGTGCATGTGTTCAGCCGGTTTTTCCAGCACCATTTATTAAATAGGTTACCCTCTCCCCAGTGGTTATTGTTGGAGGCTTTCGCAAAGATGAGTTGGTTGAGAAATTGAAGCTTTGCTTCCAGAATCTCTATCCTGTTCCATTGGTCAACGTGCCTGTTCTTGTACCAATACCAGGCTGTTTTGATTAATGAAGCCTTATAGTAAAGTTTGACATCTGGAAGTGTGATACCTCCTACTTGTTCTTTTGCTAAGAATTGTTTTGGCTATTTGTGGTTATGTTTCTATATGAATTTCTGTATTGTCATTTCCAGGTCTGAGAAGAATGATGTTGGTAACTTAATGGGTATTGCGTTGAATCTGTAGATTGCTTTTGGTAGGATGGACATCTTAACAATGCTGATTCTTCCTATCCATGAGCTTGGAATATTTTTCCATTTGTTTATGTCCTCTTGGATTTCTTTAAGCAGTGTTTTGTAGTTCTCATTGTAAAGTTCTTTCACTTCTCTTGTTAGGAAGATGCCAAGGTATTTCATTTTGTGTGTGTGTGGCTATTGTGAAAGGAATTGTGCTTTTTATTTGGGTCTCTGCCTGTTTGTTGTTGGTGTATAGGAATGCAACTGTCTTTTGCACATTTATTTTGTACCCTGAGACTTTACAAAGGTCCTTTATCAGTGCAAGCAGGTTTTGACAGATTCTCTTGGATTTTCAAGGTGTAGGATTACATCATCAGCAAAGAGGGATAACTTGACTTCCTTTCTTATTTGGATATCCCTGATTTCCTTCTCTTGTCTAATTGCCCAAGCTATGACTTCCAACACAATGTTGAACAAGAGAGGTGAGAGTGAGCAGACTTGTCTTGTTCCAGTTTTCAGGGGAAATGTTTCTAATTTCTGTCCATTTAGCAATATGTTAGCTATGGGTTTACTGTAGATGGCACTTACTATTTTGAAGTATGTTCTCTCTATATGTTGGTGTTTGAGGGTTTTTATCAAGAATGAATGGATTTTATCAAAAACTTTTCTTGCATCTAATGATATACTCTTGTTTCATTCTGGGGAGTTTTTGTGATGTCAGATAGTCCTCCATTTCATTTTGGTTATCAAGTGTGATTCCAAATAGGTGTGCATAGTAATCGCTGATAAAATTTTGTATTTCTTTGATCTTTTGTATTTCTGAATGTGTTTATTTGAACTTTTTCTCTCTTTTTCTTGGTCATTCTGGCTAGGAGTCCATAAATCCTGTTAATTCTTTCAAAGAGTCAGGTTTTGTTTTGTTAATGTTTCTATAATATTTTTGCATGCTATGTTTGGGCTCTTATTTTGGTGGTTTTGATTTTTCTGCTAAAGTTAGGGTTTTGGTGGTCTTCTCTTTTCAGCTCCCCTAGGTGATTTGTTAGACTCTCCACTTTTGATCTTTCTGTTTTCTTGATGTGTGCTCATAGAGATGTAAATTCCCATCTTAGAACTGATTTCATGGCAATTCAGAGGTTTTGGTAAGATGCTTCTTAATTTTCATTTGTTTCCAGGAATCTTTTAATTTCTGGCTTTGATTTCAATGTAAATCTAGTAGTTATTTAACATCATGTTGTTTAGTATCCATGTCTTTGTGGGCTTTGGGGTAATATTGTTGGTGTTGGTATTTATTTTTATTGCACTGAAGTCTGAGAATGTGCATTCTCAGTCTTATGGAATTGATTTGTTCTTGATTTATGGCCAAGGATGTGATCGCTCTTGGAACACGTTCCATGTGGCGAGGAGTAGAATGTATATTCTGTAGTTGTTGGGTGGTATAATCTGTAGGTATCTATTAAGCCCATTTGGTCCAAGGTGAAGTTTAGGTTGTGGATCTCCTTGTTGATTTTTTTCATTGACGATCTATCTAGGGTTGTTAGTGGTGTATTCAAGTCCCCTGCTATAATAGTGTTAGAATCAATATTTTTTTTTTTAGTTTACTTAGTGGTTGCTTTATAAATGCTGGTGTTCCTTTGTTGGGTGCATATATGTTTAGGAAGGATATTTCTTATAGATGGATTGAACCTTTTGGCATTATGTAGTGTCCTTTTGCATCTCTTTTAATTTTTGATAGCTTAAAGATTGTTTTGTCTGATATTAAGATCACAGCTCCTGCCTTCTTTCGTGATCCATTTGCCTGGTAATTTGTTTTTCATCCTTTAACTTGGGGTCTGTGTGCGTCCCTTTTGGTGACGTGAGTCTCCTGGATACAGCAAATGATTGGGTCATAGTTTCTTATACACTTTGCCATTCTGTGTCTTTAGTGGTGCATTTAGCCCATTCACATTCAGGTTGATTATTGAAATGTGATTGTTTATCACTGTCATGAGGTTCTTATAAAATTTTTCTTTGCTTGTTTTCTTTAGGCTTTGGGGTTGATGTATGTGTGTGTTTTCAAGTTTTTGTTGCACTGTATTCTCTGTTGATTCTGTGCTCTGCTGTTCTCTTGGAAAATGTGTGTTCGTTCTTTTTTTCCTTTCTTCTGTGCTTAGTGCCTTTTTAAGTGTCTCCTACAGGAGCTTGTCCGGAGGCTGCTTAATCTCTTAGAGATTGGATGTCTGGGAAGGATTTTAATTCTCCATCACTGATGAAACTGAGCTTGGCTGGATAGGAAATTCTTGGTTGAAATTCTTTATCTTTGAGGACTTTGAATATAGGACTCCAGTTCTTTCTTGCTTGTAGTGTTTCTGTTGATAGGTCTGCTGCTATTCTGATTGATCTTCCCCCGGTAGGTTGTCTGACCTTTCTCTCATGCTGCCTTTAGGATTTTTTCTTTTGTGCCTACTGTGTGTAGGGAAATTACTGTGTGTCCATGGGTTGGTCTTCTCATTTGATGTCTTGTGGGGGTTCTCTGTATCTCTTGTGCTTTGCTGGTCACATCTCTGGTGAGATGAGGAATGTTTTCTTGGATTGCCTCCTGGAATACTTGCCTCAAGGTGTTCTCCACTTCCCTTTCTTCTTCTGGGATACCAGTCAGGCATAGGTTTGGCCTCTTGATATAATCGCACATCTCTTGTAGGCTTTGTTCTTTCTCCCTGAGTCTTCTTTTTATTTTTTTTACAGATCGGGCTAATTCCATATGCTGGTCTTCAAATTCTGAGATTATTTCTTCAGCTAGATTAATTCTGCTTTCCATGCTTGTTATCTTGTTATTTATTTCCTGGATGAAATTTTTTATTGCCAAAATCTCCACTGCAAGTTCTTTCAGTGTTGTATCTTTTCTTTCTTGAGTCTTATTTACTTTTTCCATCCATTCCCTAATCCTTGTCATATTCTGGAGCCAGTCATTGGTGACTTCCATTGTTTGGGCACCAAGGTCTGATTTTTCAGTGGATTTGTCTTTGCTCTGCTTGAAATTGCCTGAGGTCTTCCTTTGGTTTTCCCTCATTTGTGATAGATCTTTTGTTTTCTCTTTATTTCTGTTATTCAGTGTCAGTGGGAGATGCTTTCCCTTCAGATGCTTGCTCAGTCATCTGTTCTTCCTTGCTCTGGGCTCTGGATTTGTTCTATTTTGAAATAGGACAGTGGTTCGGAAGCTTTGCTGTCTCTTGTAGTTTTTGATATTTGAATAAAGTAGGGGATGGAGTGCTAGGATTCAAAAACTACTTGTGAATAACAGTGTTCACTTATTGTGGCATGTGTTTCCTGAGACCCACTCCCCACCACCACTCTATATGACAATGCAAAGCAGAAACCAATGCAAAAAACAATTGAACACACACACAGACATACACACACAAACCGGAATAACAACAAAGTGAAACAAAGCAAACAAAGCATACATACACAAATTGGAATAACAACAAAGTGAAACAAAGCAAACAACAATAACAAGAAACCAAGAAAACTAAACACACACACACATGCCTAGCACAAAGTGAACAGAGAAGAAAAACAGATAGACTGGAGGAAAATTTTTAAAAAACGGAATTCAGGTCAAATCCTCACACATATATTGACACACACCATAAACTGTAAGAAAATGGTGCTTGGCATCCCAGGAGTTGCTAGGGTCCAAGCCGAGCAGTTGTTGCACCAACCACTGCACATGAGATCCCTGGCCGCTAGCTCCCTAGCTCTCACTCATTCAGCAACTCACACACCCACTCACTCACCAGCGTGTATGCAAAATTTTCCATACATTCACTCACTCACACTGGGACTCACATAGTCTGACTTGTTCAGCTGCCATATTGAGCATTCTCTCCAGCACCAGATTTTGGCCACAGATTGGCAACCCCATTGGTCCCCTCCTCCTAGACGTGAGATAAGAATCCTGACTTGACGTGCACAATGGAATATTATGCAGCCTTATATAAGGACAAACATATGGACTTCACAGCAACTTGGATGGATTTAGAGTCTATCAAACTCAGTGATCTACCACAGAAACAAAGAACAGAGTACCATATGTTCTTACTCATAAGCACACCTTGAACAATTATCTTAATACTTTGAGAAAAGATTTGGCAGTAGTGGGAAACTGCAAGGGTGGGGGTTGGGATTGGCAGTTGAGAGAAACTGCCAGGGGAGGGAGGGGCACACCTCATCAGTAAGGGTACCTGCCAGGGGAGGGAGGGGCACACCTCATCAGTAAGGGTACCTGCATAATGAACATTTGTATACCTAACCTGAATTGTACACCACATCTTTATAATAATAAAAATAAGAAAAGAATCCTGACCTGAAGTGCTGCAGAAGATTGCCGGAGCCGAGGAACCATGCACCTGACAGAGCTGGCTGAACTGGGAGAGCCAGTGCAGAAGGCAAGACTCCATAGCTGAGATACTTCAGGGTTTGGCTTGCCAGCCCATTAGAACCAGTACTCTTGGGCTAGACTTGGCAGTCCATCAAACTGACACTCTGGAGCTTGGCTCGCCAACCCATTGAGCTTGCACTCTCAAAACCCAGGCTGACCTGAAAAATATATATCACCAGTATGGAATCCAGTATACCCTAAGTGCATTTGGTCATAATTTCTCCATAGTTTCCTTCATGTTCTGTGAAAGTTTTTTAGTGTCAACTTGTCCTTCTTAACCTTGACTCTTGTGAATAATTCCTGGCAAGGTATTTGGTAGAGCATCCCTCCATTTGGGTTCCTTTGATGCTTTCCTGTGATTAAACTGGGATTAAGTCTTCAGAAGAAGAGTGCTGCAGAGGGAAAATGCCCCGTTAAGTGCATCACATCAAGAATGTAGGCTATGGACAGACCCATTGCAGGCCATCCTAACCTTGACCATGTGATTAGGTGGCATCTGCCAGGTTTCTCCACTGTTATATTACTATTATTTTCTTTCCATATTTTCCTTTTTAGAAGCAAGTACTCATTCCTTCTAATCAGCATTCAAGGGAAAAGGAATTAGGTCCCCCCTCCTAGAGGGAAAAATAGCAAAGGCTTTATGGGAAGAAAAACAATCACAGTAATTAGGACATATTTGCTATATACTTTAAAGCTATGGAGTTATTCTTCTTCTTAATGTTTGCCTGCTAATTATGTCATTCATCATTGGATCTTGTCTGCAGTAATTATGACTCTGGTGTTCTAATGGTGATTTTCTGTTTTCTCATTTCTTCTGCATTTGTTATTTGCAATTCATCTGTAATGAAAGTTTGTTCCTTTTCCTTAATTATTTGTATTCAGTAATTTATTTATATCAGTACCCACTATGGATATTTATTTTAGTATTTGAATTATAATCCAGTAAAATAATAATTTATTTTGCTCCTCAAATGTTCCAGCTTTGGCTATTGGGAGCTGTTTCAGATAAGCTACTATATTCTTTTGATAGGTACTCAATAATTTTGTTTTCCAGCACTTCCTTATTCATAGCAGTATAAGATATTAGCCTAATTTTGTATTTCTCCCATTGCAACACTAAAATCAGCCATTGCTCAAGAGAGCCTTGGCCCAATGGGAGATTGGAATTTAAAATCTAATTTTGGGGTGTCACATGTTCAAGATCTTCTAAGTGGGCAGGGCTAGCAAATATATTAATGGATTCACACTTATGCTACATGCATATCTCTATATATGACTGTATTTATTTTTCTGTATATATTAAGACAAGCATGAGTCCATACTAAGTATTCCACTTCTGCCCGTCACCACAAGGTTCATTCATATCCCCCTTTTTATATACTGCAGGTCCTCGAAAAATGTTGTTTCATTCAATATTGTTTTGTCATCATGTTGATGAGAGATGCATACACACACACACACACACACACACACAAATTGGCAGCTGAAGTTACTGTTGGTGTGGTTTTTCTGTTTTCCCCATGTTTATTTGAGTTTTCACTGGGTACTCCATACTCCTCCTACATCCCAGAGGTGTGCATGTCAGGATCACTGGCATGCCTAAGTGTCTCAATGGGTGTGTGCCTTAGTGTGGTCTTTGATGGCACCCTGTTTGTGTACAGTTCAACATAAGCCTGTAGATATCTATTAAACAAAAGATTGAATATATGGGTCAAAGTGAGAGAGACTTGGCATATTAGCTATATTAAACTTTTAAATCCAAGAACATTGCATGCATCTTCATTTATTTAGCTTTCCTTTGACTTCTTTCATTAGTGTCTGGTAATTTTCAGCTTACAGATCTAGCAAATATTATTTTGTTAGACATACCTAAGTACTTCATTTTTGGATGTTATTATAAATGGATCTTAAAGAGCCAGGCACAGTCACTCAAGTCTGTAATCCCAGCACACTGAGAGGCGGATGCGAGAAGATCGCCCGAGTCCAGGGGTTTGAGATCAGACTGAACAACTTGGCGAGACCTCATCTCTACAATATGTGAAAAAAATTAGCTGGACATAGTGGCATGCACCTGGGGCTCCAGCTACTTAGAAGGCTGAGGCAGAAGGATCACCTCAGCCCAGCAGGTTGAGGCTGCACTGGCTGTGAGCATGCCACTGCACTCCAGTCTTGGTGATAGAGTGAAACTCTGACTCAAAAAAAATCTAACTACATTTATTCCTTGCTGGTATATAGATATCCAGTTGATGTTTGTAACTTACGACTCAGATAAACTGGTACACTTTGATAAACTTAAAACTTATGTAAACTGATACACTTTGATAAACTTAAAACTTATGTAACTTGTAACTTATAATCTTGATAAATTCAGTTCTTGATTGCAGAAGTTTTTTAAGAGTCCTCAGAATTTTTACATGGAAAATTATGTTCTTTGTAAATAGATACAGTTCCATTTCTTCACTCCTAAACTGTATATTTTTTTGTTCTTCATTTATTGCATTGACTGAAGCTTTCAATATGATGCTGAATGAATGTGATAAGAGAAAATATCTTTAACGTAGTGGGAAAGCATTTAATATACCATCAGTAAAGGTAACGTTAGTTGTAGCTTTTTGTGGGTGATCCTCACTACATAGAAAGACATTTCTTTTTGGAGAAAGAAGTTCTTTTTTGTATTTAGGTTTCTAAGAGTTTTATAAATTTTATAATGAATAAATGTGAATTTAGCAAATGCTTTTGCTGCCTTTATTGAGGTGATTATTAGTTATTTGTTGATGTTGTTGTTGTTTAACTTAGTCTGCTAATAAGGTGAATTTTGGGTATATTAGCTAGAGCTGCCGTAGCAAAATAACACAGACAGCAAACAACAGAAATTTAATTTCTCATAGTTCTGACAGCTGAAAGTCCAAGATCCAAGTATTGACAGACTTGGCTTCTTCCAAGAGCTCTCTCCTTGGCTGTTAAATAGTCAGTCATTTTATCACTGTGTATTCACATGGTCTTTGGTGTGTGTGTGTGTGTGTGTGTGTGTGTGTGTGTGTGAGCATCCCTAGTGTGTCTTCCTTTTCTTATATGGACACTAGTTTTATTAGATTATGGTCCTACCCTTTGAACTTCATTTAATCTTAATGATCTCTTTGCAAGTCCTATCTCCAAATGCATTTGCAATGGGGGTTAATTCTTCAACATGTGAATTTCAAAGCATTCTATTTAGTTTATAACACGTGATTTGGTATTTAAATGTTGAAACAGCCTTGCTTTCTTGTGCTAAATCCCACTTGACTGCAATTCATTAACAATTTATTAAATATACTGTTAAATTTTATATACTTATATTTTGTTGAGAATTTTTTTGTTTATGTCTGCAAAGACTATTGTTTTATAGCTTTCTCTATTTTTGTCTTTGCTTTTAATATTAGGGCAAATCAGAAATCATAAAAAAAGTTGCATATATCACTGCCTGAGTGCCCTACCCTTCCTGGCTTCCCTGGGAAATTGTAGCAAGAGACCCCAGAGATAATGCTATGCAGGTTATTCCTCAAAATACATCACAAGAAGAACCTCTCCAGGGCATATTGTTGTCAAATTCTCCGAAGGCAATGTGAGAGAAAATATCCTAAGAGCAGCAAGAGAGAAGCAGCAAGCCACTTATAAAAGAAAGGACATTAAACTAACAGCAGACTTCTCAGCAGAAACCCCACACATCAGAAGACAACAACCTACTTAAAGAAAAAAAAAATGCCAGCCAAGTATCTTATATCCAGCCAAACTAAATTTCACAAATGAAGGAGAAATAAAGTATTTATCTGGTAAACAAACACTAAGGGAATTTGTTGCCACTGAAAGGAGTTCTGAGCTTAGGCATGAAATGATGAGGCTCACTATTCCAAAAAGTCATGTAAATACAAAGCTCACAGAGTCTATAATGCAAATATACATTCGAATCTCCAAGTCATCTAACTTATAGTATAATAGCAAGAGCAAAGTTTCACATATCAATATGAGCCCTGAACAAAAATGGTCTAAATACCCCACTTAATAAAATCAGAGTGGCAAACTGGATAAATAAAATAAGACTCAATCACACATTGCCCACAAAAGACCCACCTACTGACCAAAGACAGTCACAGACTCAAAGTAAATAGATGGGAAAAGGTATATTAGGTGAGTAGACAACAACATGAGCAAGTATAGTCATCTTCATATCAGATAGCTCAGAATTAAACCAATAACAGTAGAAAAAGACCAATAATGTAATTGTATAATGATAAAGGGCACAATTCAACAGGATTATTTAACTCTCTTAAACACATCTGGACAAAACATCAGAGCATCCAAATTCATGAAGAAATGCTACTTGACATTAGAAAACATAATGATAACAATATTATAATAGTGGGCTACTTCAACACCCAACTGACATTACTAAACAGATCACTGAAGCAGAAATTAACAAAGAAACATTGAACTTAAACTAGACTGTAGACCAAATGTACCTAACAGACATCTACAGAAATTTCTACTAAACAACTGCAGAATACACATTCTCCTCATCTCCACATGGAACATTCTACACAATAGACCATATACTTGGCCATAAATAAAATCTCAATAAATTTTAAAACACCAAAATTATACCAAGCATTTTTTTGAATCACAGTGGAATGAAATTAGAAATAAAAACTAAGGGGAGCTACCAAAACTGCACCACCACGTGAAAACGGAACAACTCACTGTTGAATAACCCTGGAGTAAACAGCTAAATTAAGACAGAAATAAAGAAATGCATTGAAACAAATGAAGATAGTGACACAACATAGCAAAATCTTTGAAACACAACAAGAACAGTTCTGAGAAGCATGTTTATAGTATTAAATGGCTATATCAAAAAGATAGAAAGATCAGAAATTAGCAGCTTACCCTTGCATCTCAAGGAACTATATAAACATGAAAAATTTAAGCCTAATGCTAGTAGAAGAAAAGAAATAACAAAGAACAAAATAGAACTAAATGAGATTGAGGCAAAAAAGCAAAAAACACAAACAAAGGATCAATGAATCAAAAAGTTGGTTCTTTGAAAAGATAAACAAAATTGACAGACCACTAGCTAAACTAATTCAAGAAAAAGGAGAAAACTCAAATAAATTCAATCAGTAATGACAAAGGTTACATAACAACTGCTACAACAGAAATAAAAATAAAAGATCATCAGAGAATACTGTGGACAGATCTATGGCAACAAACTGGAAAACCTTGAGGAAATGGATAAATTCCTGGAAACATACAACTTTCCAAGACTGAACCAAGAAGTCATAGGCATCATGATTAGATGAATAATGAGCAGTGAAATTGAAACAGTAATAATAATAATAATAAACTCTCAACAAAAAAGACTAAGTCCAGACAGATTGCAGACTAATATTATTAGATGTACAAAGAATAGCTGACACCAATACTACAGAAACGATTTCAGAATATCAAGAAAGAAAGACTGCTCCCTAACTTACTCTATGAAACAAATATCACACCAGTGCCAAAATCAGGCAAGGACACAACAGAAAAGAAAACTACAGGCTTATTTTCCTGATGAATATGGACACAAAAATCTTTAACAAAATACTATCAAACCAAATCCAACAGCATATCAATAAAATTATCCATCATGACCAATAGTGTTTTATTCTAGGAATGCAAGGATGGTTCAATATCTGCAAAACAATAAATGGGATACACCACATACACAGAAGCAAAAATAAAACCATATGATCATCTTAGTAGATGCAGAAAAGATATTCATTAAAATCCCAAATTCCTTCATGATAAAAATTCTCAACAAACTGGGCACTGAAGGAACATGTCTTAAAATAAGAGACTGGAGGAAGATATCTCAAAATAATAAGAGCCGGATATGACAGTCCCACAGTCGACATCATACTTAACTAGGAAAAGTTGAAAACCTTCCCCCTCAGAAAGAGAATAACACAGGGAGGTCTGTTTTTATCACTGTTAAACAATATCATACTGGAAGTCCTAGCAAGAGCAATCTAGCAAGAAAAGAAAAGAAAAGTGCATCTAAATCGGTCAGGAGTAAGTAAAGCAGTCCCTGTTCACTTATTGCATGATTGTATGCCTAGAAAACCCTAAAGATTCCCTGAAGTTTCTAGACATCATAAATGACTTAAGGAAAGGCTCTGGGTACAAAAGAAATGTACAGAATTCATAGTATTTTTTTTATACTAACAACAGTCAAGCTGAGAACCAAATCAAAAGCTCAATCTCATTCACGCTAGCCACACATACAAATACAATATGTAGGAGTTCACTTAACTAAGGCGATGAAAGATCTATACAAGAAGAACCACCAAATACAATGAAAGAAGTCATAGATGGCACAAACAAATTGAGGAACGTGCTATGTTCATGGATTGAAGGAATCAATAATATTAAAATGACCATACTGTCCAAAGCAATTTACAGATTCACTGCAATCCCAGTCAAAATACAAACTTTGGTCTTCACAGAAGTAGAAAAATCAATCTTAATGTTTATATGGAAACAAAAAGAACCTGAACAGCCAAAACAATCATAAGCATAAAGAATTATTGCAGAGGCATTACACTGCCTGACTTCAAATTATACTACTAAGACCATAGCATTTAAAACAGCATGGTACAGTACACGAATAGAGAGACAGATTAATGGAATGGATTAGAAAACCAGAAATAAGTGACATACCTACAACTAACTAATCTTTGACAAAGGTGACAGAAATAAATAATGGGGAAAGGACCCCCTACTATATAAATGGTGCTGGGAAAATTGGTGAGCTATATGCCAAAGAATGAAATTGTACTCCTATCTCTCACCTTATACAAAAATTAACTTTAGATGGATCACAGACATAAATATAAGACCCAAAACTATAAAATTCTTAGCAGACAACCTAGGAAATACATTTCTTGTATTTACCTAGGCAAAGAATTTTTGATGAAAATCTCAAAAGTAATTGCAACTAAAACAAAAACAGAAAAATTAGACTTAATTAAACTAAAAATCTTCCACCCAGAAAAATAATCAACAGAGTGAACAGAAAACTTACTGAATGGGAGAAAATATTTACAAATTATGCCTCACACAAAGGCCTAATATATAGAATCCACAAAGAACCCAAACATCTCAACATGAAAGAAACAACCCCATCAAAAATGGGCAAAAATCATGAACGGACACTTCTCAAAAGAAGAAACATAAGTGGCCAACAAACATATACAACATGTCCAACATCACTAATCATCAGATAAACACAAATTAAAACCACAGTGAGATATTACCTCATGCCAGTCAAAATGGCTTTCATTATAAAGTCAAAGAATAAAAGATGTTCGCATGATTGTAGAGAAAAGGGAATGTTCATCCACTGTTGGTGGGAGTGTAAACTAGCTCAAGATCTATGAAAATCTGAATTTTTCTCAAAGAACTAACTGAATTACAATTTGACCCACCAACTACATGACAAAGGAGATACCCAAAGGAAAAGAAATTACTATATAGAGAAGATCATACAAGTATTCACATGTTTATTGCAGCACTATTTGCGATAGCAAAATCATGCAACCAACCTACATATCCATCAGCAATTGACTGGATAAAGAAAAACGTGGTATATATATACCTCCACAGGCTACTATGAAACCATAAAAAAAATGAAACCCTGTCCTTTGCAGCAGCATGGATGGAGCTGGATATTAGCATCCTGAGTCAACTGACTCAGAAACAAACAAACAAAAAAACAAACATTGGATCTTTTCACTTACATATGGGAGCTAAATGGCAATAAAGAAGGAAATAATAGAGACTGGGGATACCAGCAAGTGGAAGGGGAGATAGTTGGGAGGGCGGTTAGGGCTCAGAAATCACTTATTATGTACAATGTTCACTACCTAGAAAACAGACCTCCAGAGACCCAATTCCTACCCCTCCACAGTATGTCCATGTAACATACGTGTGTGTAACCCCTGAGTCTAAAATAAAAATGGAAAATAGAACATACATATACAAAAATGTCAATGATGGTGGTATGCCTGATGGCATTATAGATGGTTTTAATTTCCTATTTTCAACTTCATCATATTTGTATCATTAACATAAATTACTTTTAAATTCTTGCAAATATCATTTATGTAACTATATGGATAAAAGAAACCAAATGAAAAAATGTTAACCTACTTGTGATAACCAAAGGACTAGTAAAGGGGAAGAAAAGTCCCTAATGATAAATGCTCTACTCTAGCCAAACACCCCAAAGAACTCTGTGGCTTCATGCATAGCCACCAGTGCAAAGGTTGCATAGGAAGGCAAGACTCCCACCCTTGCCATTAAATGAGACATCCCGAGCCCCAGCCCATGTGGCACTGGGAAATCTGAATGGGGAATTAGGGCTTTCATTCATTCTTGACAAATTGTAAGAAAAACTCCACTCTCTATAGTTCCCAATTAGGAACCACTGGGGAAGCCTGGACTTTGACAATTCATTGGCAGTAAGGAAGTGCCCCTTCCTCTCCCTGTGGGATAATATCAGAGGAGGCCTAGCGGAGAGTGAGAACCATCACCACCACCCACTTTTAAGGCATCCACTCGCCTTACAGTGTCAAGGAATGCCAACTTGGGATTGCGGCCTTCTAGAAGTAATGATGCAGCGTCCCTCCCCTGTCAGAGTCCTGTCATAAGAGTCCTACGAAAACAGACAACATAAATAAGATCCAGGATCTCAGAGCATAATACCCATACTTTGTATTTTTTTTTTTTTTTTTTTGAGTTGGAGTCTCACTCCTCGCCCAGACTGGAGTGCAGTGGCCGCTCCCGGCCACCGC
The DNA here is from genome assembly GCA_963574415.1 of Tarsius wallacei. NCBI lineage: Eukaryota > Metazoa > Chordata > Mammalia > Primates > Tarsiidae > Tarsius > Tarsius wallacei. The sequence goes on along the minus strand of CAUYQG010101441.1, from coordinate 10,088 downwards.
AGCCTCGACCTGTTGGTCTCCGGCGATCCTTCCGTCTCAGCCTTCCAAGGAGCTGGAACTACAGGCGCGCGCTACCATGCCCGGCTGATTTTTTATTTATTGTAGAGATGAGGTCTCGCTTGCCCAGGCGGGTCTCCAACCCGCGGGCTCAGGCAATCCACTCACCTCAGCCTCCCAAAGGCGCGGGATTACAGGCTGGGCCACCAAGCCCTGCTTGCATTTTTTTAAATAAAAATTATCCATTATAGCCACACCAAGAACATCTCAACTTGAATGAGAAAAAGTCACTCAAAAAATGCCAACACCAAGATGATACACTTTCCAAACGACAAGGCCAAAAAGACTGACAGAAAATAAGCAATGTTTGGGACATCTGGGTCTCTGGCAAAAGATCTAAAACTCTTGTCATTGAAATCCCTAAAGGAGAGGAGGCAGCAGGAAGAAAGGGGGAAGGTATTGCTGAAAAAGCATTTAAAGAAATGGTTGAAAATCTCCCCGATGTGGTAAAAGATGTAATCTGCAGGTTCAAGAAGCTGGGTGAGCCCCCAGGAGGAAAATCCTAAAGAAATGCATGCCAGGGAACATCATTATCAAGCTTATAAAAACTACAGAGAGAAATCTTGAAAGCAGTCTGAAAGAAATAGAGCATTACCTTCAGGAAAACGTAATTCAGACAACAACTGACTTCTCATCAGAAACCATAGAGGCCAAAAGGAAGAACACAGCATCTTTCAAGGGCTGAAAGAACTGTCAACCCAGAATGCTACAGCCACTAAAAATATCTGTAAGGAAAAAAGAGAATCAATATGTTATCAGATGAAGAAAAGTAAGAGAATTTCTGTCAGCGGCTATGCCCTAAAATGACCACAGAACTTTCTCTAGACAAAGCAGAAATAATAGAAGAAGAAATCTTCGAACATCAGGAATGAGGAAAGAAGAGTTGAAATCACAAACACATGGAAGCATGCAATAGATTGGCCTTCTCTGCTTGAGAAATTATTTGGCAACTGAAGCAAAAAAATAATAATAATAATAATAACATTCTCTAAGATAGTTCTCCATTATGTAGAGGAAATATTTAGTGCAAGTATATTATAAATGGGGGAGGGTCAAGGGACATAATATTTTCATACTTAAACTGGTAAAATGTTGACACCATCAGTAGACAGTGATAAAGTATGCATATATGATGAGATTACCTAGAGTGAACTCTGAATAATTTATACAGAGATACACTAAGAAAACACTACAGATACTTTCACATAACAAATTCTGCGTGATCCAATTATAAGAAGTGTCTAAAATCATCAGATTCATAGAAGCTAAAATTATCATAGTATTTTTTTAATATACCAAGGAAGGAGCTCTGGATAGAAGAAAAATGAAGAGGGGTTATTCAATGGATATAAAGTTTCAGTTATGCTAGAGAGTGATTTCTAGAGATCTGCTGTACAACATACTGACTATAGCCAACAACATGGTATTGTACAGTTCAAAGTTTAAGAGATTAGAACTCACATTGTGTTCTTACTACAAAAAAAAGTCCCACAGAAACACAGAAAAGATTGGGAAGAATTAGATATTTCTATATGTTGATTATGGGGATATAATCAGAAGTGTTTGTATATGTTCAAAAACATCAAATTGTATATATTTACATATGTGAAGTTATTTGTATATCAATCGTACTTCAATAAGACTATTAAAAAGAATCAAAACAGAATTCTAAAATGTGTGTTAGTAACTTAGGAAAAATAAAAATGAGAAAAAATCAGAGAGAACAACAGAAAACAAACATAAGTGGCTGACTTGATTTCTAATATATTAACAATTACACTAATATAAATGATTCAAATGTACCAATAAAAAGAATTCTTGCCGGTGTGGGAAACAAAACAAGACAAAACAGTGATTCAACTAGAATATGCTGTCTATAAGAAACTCATTTCAAACATAACAATTAAGGAGATTATGCCAAGTGGGAAAAAAATCTCAAAGATTGTCAACTACATAATGTTATCTAGATAACATTCTTGAAGTGGCAAAATTACAGAAACAATAGCTTGGTGGTTGTCGGGTTAGGGATGGTGAGCTTTGAGCATAAAAGAGTAGCAGCAAAAATCTTGGTGGTGATGAAATATTTATCCTTATTGTAGTGGCGGCAATATGCATCAATATATCAGATAAAAATGACATAGTACATGTTGTATGGATTGTATATAAATCATATAAGCATATATTGTGTACACATGTATTTTAAGCATATACGTATTACATGAAGATCAATTTCCTGGTTGTGATATTTACTGTAGTTATGTAAGCTGTGACCCTAATGGAAGCTGGGTGGATAGCCCTCTCTGCTCTCTGTCCTAATACTGCAATGTTCTATAAATCCAAATATTTCAAAAGAATTACAAAGGATCCTTGGGGCAGACTGTCTGGATTCAAGTCTATGCTCTACTTTTTATTTACTACAAAAAAGTAGAGCAAGACCTCAATCAATGTAGTCAAGACCTCCTTATTCAAAATAAACCTACTTTGAAGTCTGCTGTGAGAATTAAGAGAATTAATGTATGTTGCTGAAGACAATGCATGTTTCATAACAAGTACTATTCATGTCTTGACTATTATTATTTCTCAGATAAAGAAGTTGAAATTTAAAGACTTAGTTAATCTGTTAAAGATCGGATTGCTGTAGAGTTGCTGAGTATGAACTCAAATCCTAGTATGTCCAGTCTCTTTATTAAATGTTATTCCTTGTTTTGGCTTTTGTTGTTTTATTTGAGTTCTATTTCTACCTCAAAGGAGCTACCTTCTTACAGTACTCTCATGGGGAGACTAGTTATATTTTTCTATCTCAACTTATTACATAACTTAAATTAGATTGTGTCTGAAACCATGAAAGTTTTATTCAACCATTCATTGATTCAATATATTTTTTTTTAAAGAACATGGTAAGTGCCATGCATTGCCCAATAACCTGGGCTATAGTATTGGATAACACAAATAAAATTCCTGGCTTAATGCAGTTTATGAGGTAGAGGGTCAATCAATGATAGAATAAATTATATATTATAAAATCATGTATAGATATATATGTTAGGAAGAAAATAGAAGGCGTCGGATTATTTTAGGAAAAGTTAGATAATACTTAGTGGAAGTGATCCCAGAAGGTTTCATTCTGAGGAGATAACAATGGAGGACAATGAAAATGATTTAAAGTGGGAGAGCAAACTTCACGTTATGGGATGAATAAAAATATGTGCAGAGGGAAAAGTAACCAAGAAGGCCACAAAGACAGCACACTGAGAGCAGCAAGATGTGCTCTGTGAATGAAGGGGAAGAGTGATATTAGTTTGCAGGAGAGACATAGGCAGAAGTTAGGTTAGGACTTGGGGGAAGTTTTAAGGAATTTGGATTCTACTCTGCAAATAAGCAGAAAATGAAATAAAATTGTAATTAGAGGAGGTTATCTAATATGGTTACCTAATATGATTTATAAATTATAGATATGCGAAGGCACATATTAAAAATTACATATATGTACACACATATACAAAATATGTATTTAAAATTATGGTTGCTATATGGAAAGCTGGTTCCAGAGTGGCAATAGTGATATTGATTTAAATTGTGTGAGGAGATAAAAGAGACAAATCCACAGACATAAGAGCAATGTATTCAAAGAAAGATAAATAGAGAAAATCAAAGGCTAGATGTATGGCTGAGAAGGTGTACGAGATAAAAAACAATATCTACAAACAGTTAAGTAAAAGCATTTTCCTTCAAAGAGAGATAACCAAATGATTACATATCCCTCAATATCAGTGGAAGTCAGAAGCTAGTTAAAGGAGATATTCAATACATTGAGAAAAGTGAATGCTAACTTGTGGTTTTAAGTCCAGGAAAAGTAATTTTCCAGAAGATGGAAACAGAGTGTCTATCACTTTCTCACTGAAGGACATTGTAAAATACACACTTTAGTTTTAAAAAATTGAACTCAAACAGCAAGTCTGTATTACAAAAAACAATAAAGATTAAAAAATGGAATATTGTGAATTTGGGGGTAAACATGAAAAAATGGACTCTAAAAAATAATAATAGCAGTGTCTTGTTTTAAAGGAAAAGGCAACATAATGCAGCTAGATGAAAAGATTAACATTTAAGGTAGGATTAGTTAAATGGAGGTAAGTGTTCTAAGTTACTTATATTATTCAAAAGGAAGACAGCAATAGTGCCTAAATTTAGATTTTATAAATTTAGTGAGCATGCTGTAATTGCTGGAGTCATCATTACTAATTGATACATATTGTACCAATTCAACTCGTTGTCCAAAGAATTAAAAGTAGTTGTAGAAAAAATGAATTACAGAGTGATCAAGCAATCAAAATATGCTAAGAAAAGGGGAAAAAATACCCAGAAAATCCCAAGTCAGACAAATAGAAGATAGTAGATATAATCAAAATATATGATTAGTTATCAAACAATGTGAACAGACTGCCTGCCCTAGTAAGAAAAGAGACAACTTTCCAAAATTAGGAATAACAATTAAAAGGATTGAAAGAAAGTTGAAGGAAAGGGTTATATCAAGCCAATTCTAACAAAAAACATGTTGGTTTCACACTATCAACATCAGAGAAAATAGATTTAGTGCTAAAACCTTACTACAGAAAATTAGAGTCTTTTTTAAACTAAAAATTATATTAACCAAGAGAAAATAATAATTTTGCATTTCTAAGCAAGTAACAATATAGCCTCGCTGAATCACAGTAATTAAGGATAGATTTTAAAAATTAGGGTCAGAAAAAAAGAATAAGACTATTCATGTGAATAAAGAATAATTATATAAATAAAAGCTTAAAAATAGTCAGAGAAATGCTATCGAAATTTCTATGTTAAATTGCAAATTCACCTGCTAGAAGGTCAGTCAAAAATATGTTGTTTTGCTCTATATTTTCAATAAAAAATTGAAAAATAAAATTTTTTGAAATATTATTTATAATATTATCAAAAATGAATCCAATAAGACAAATCTAATGAAACATATGTAAGACCTGTATAGATCAAATAATAAAACTAATGGTAAATATTTAAAAAAAACAAAAATCAATGGTGATACATCCCATGTTTATAACTTGGAAAACTAAATATTATAAAGATGTCAGTACTTCTTAAATTGATATACAGGTGCAAGGTCATTCCAATCAAAAGCAAACCTTTGTGTGTGTATTTGCAAAATTGACAATCAGATTACACTATATAACTAAAAACATCCAGGACCCAGATGGTCAAAACATCTGAAGAGCATGGTAGATTTAAATGCCCTGTTAGAAATAAAAACTCATCTCATTTTGTGTTTAGTCTTTATTGAAGTATAACTGATTAAAAATTGCAGACATTTAAGGTATGCATTTTGATGGTTGGAACATATGCATATACCAATTATACTAAAAACACAATCATGATAGCAAATATATCCCTCACCTACAAAAAATTTTTTGTGTTCTTGTGGGGGTTGTGTTAGGTGTAAAACATTTAACATAAAATTTATCCTTTTAACATATTTGGAAGTATACAATACTGTATCACTAACTACAGGCACTATGTTACACAGTTGATCTCTGTAGTTATTCATCTAGCATAACTAAAATTTATAGCCACACTCTTCCATTTTCTTCCCCTGCAAACTCTGGACACCATCATTCTACTGTTTACTTCGTTAAGTTTGACTATTTTAGATAGATCATATGAGAGGAATCATGCCCTATTTTTTCTTCAATAACAAACTTATTTAACTGTGAATAATGTCCCCAAGTTTCTTTCATGTTGTCACAAATGGCAGATTTTTTTTTAAGGCTGAGGTGGTGTGTGTATATAACACAATTTCTTTAAACATTTATCTGTCAGTAGACATTTGGGTTGTTTCCATATTTTGTCTATTGTAAAGAATTATGTAATGAACATGGGGATACAAATACCTCCTTGACATCATGATTTTAATTCTTTTGACTATGTACCCAGAAGAAAGGTTGCTGGATTATATGATAGTTCTTTTTTAAATTTGTGTTTGGAATCTCATACTGTTTTCCATAGTTGCTGGACCATTCGACATTCGAATCAACAGTGTGTAAGACTTCCAGTTTCTATGCACCATCTCCATAACTTGCAATCTTTTTAATTTTTCATGACAGCCACCCTAAAAAGTGTGAGGAGACAACTTATTGTGCCTTTTAACTGCATTTCCTTGATGATTAGTGATGTTAAGCACTTTTAGATATACCTGGTCTCCATTTGTATGGCTACTTTGGATAAATATCTATTTAAGTCCTTTGTCAAATTTTATATCTTGTTATTTGTTTGTTTTCTTTTTGCTGTTGTCATGTAGGAGATTCTTAGTCATTTTGGTTATTAACTCCGCATCAGATATATAATTTGGAAATGTCCTTTCATTTCGTAGGTTGCCTTTTTAGTCTGCTAATTGTTTCCTTTGCCGTACAAAAGTTTTTTAAATTGATACCATCCATTTTGTCCATTTTTTATTTTGTTGCTTGTGATTTTGATGTCAAATCCAATAAATAATTGTAAGGCAATATCAAAAACTGTCCCCTTGCTTTATCCAGTGAATTTCACGGTTTCAGGTCCAGATTTTATTCTTTAATTTATTTTAAGTGGATTTTTGTGTATGACATAAAATAGAGTTTCAGTTTCATTCTTTTGCATATGGATATTCAGTTTTTCCCATGTTGCTTATGGAGGAGATTGTTCATTCCTTATTTTGTGTTCTTAACACCCTATTAAAGATCAGTTTATCTCATATTCATAAGTTTGTTTCCGGACTGAGAAATGATAAACAGAATGGAATCAAAGCTTAATGCTACATAAATTACTAAATTTAAACCAAAGACAGTAAGGGTGAAAACAGAACAAAAACTACAAATTAACAAGAAAATTTAAAAGAAAGCTATAACAAATTTTTTTATAAGTGATTAATTTAAAAGTAATTAATAGGACTAACTTTACCTTTAATGGGACACATAGGTTGAAAGTGAGGGAATGAGAAAAAGCTATTGTATACAAATAGCAGTCAAAAGAGAGCAGGGGCAGCAATAATTATAAGATCAAAACAGATCTTAAGTTAAAAACCTTCACAAGAGACAAAAAAGGTCATTAATAGTGAACAAAGGATCAATTCATCAGGATGATATAACACTTGTGAATATATATGTACCCAGCATTAGAATACCTGCATATATAAAGCAAATATTAATATAAATAAAGGGAGAAAGAGACAGCAATATATTAATGGTAGGTAAATTCAACACCCCACTTTCAAAGATGGGAAGGTGATATAGATAGAAAAATTAATAAGTAAACATTAGATTCAAACTACACTATAAACCAAATGGATCTAACAGACATATACAGGACATTCCATCCAACAGTTGTGAAATACACATCCTTCTCAAGCACACATGAAGCATTCTCCAGGAAACATTATTATATCTTAACCACAAAACCAGTGTTGATACATTTAAAAATATTGACGTATACCCAGGATATTTCTCTAACCACAAAAACATGAAATTAGAAGTCAATAACAGACATAAATTGAAAAAGTCGCAGATGTGGAAATTAAACAACACACTCCTGAATAATCAATGAGACAAAGAAGAAATCAACAGTAAAATTTAAAAATTGAGACAAATGCAAATAAAAGCACAACATACCAAAACTTCTGGGCACAGCAAAATCAGTACTCAGGGGGAAAATATGTAGCAATATATTAAGAAAGAAGAAAAATCTCAAACAATTTAACTTTGTATCTCCTTGAACTAGAAAAATAAAGAACAAACTAAGCCCAAAGTTAGCAGAAGTAAGGAAATAATAAAATTTACATCAGAATTAAATAAAAAGAGACAATAAAAACAATAGAAAAGATTAATGAAAATGAGTTGTTTTTTGAGAAAATAAAACTAAATTGACAAATTTTCAGCTAGACTAAGAAAAAAGTGATGATGACTCAAGTTAGTAAAATTAGAAATGAGAAAAGAGACTTTACAACTGATGCCACAGAAATATAAAGATTCCTAAAAGAATACTATAAATTTTTATGTGACAACAAATTGGTTAACCCATAAACAATTGACATATTTCTAGAAAATGCCTTTTTTTATGACAGAGTTATAAAGAAATAGAAAATATGACTGTACCAATAAGGGTAAGGAGTTTGAATCAATAATCGAACACCTCTCAATAACAGCAACAAAACAGATCAGGATCAGATGGTTTCTTAGGTGAATTCTAGCATACATCTGAAGATGAATACAAATTAATCCTTCTTAAACTCTTGCAAAAAGTTTCAAAAGGAAGAATACTTCCAAGATCATTTTTAAATCAAAATTATTATGATTTCAATTTGAAAGATATCACAAGAAAACTATAGGCAAACAACTCTAATAAGCATAGAAACAAAAATCTTCAACAAAATTCTAGCAAACTATATTCTCCATCTCATTAAAAAAAATATGTGTCATGATCAGGCGATGCTTACCACTGAGAAGCAAGGATGGTTGAATATAAGTAAATCAAAAAGTGTGATTTGTCACGTAAACAGAATGAAGGTTAAAGATATTATGATCATCTCAACAGATACGTAACAAACATTTAACAGAGGCAACATTTTCTCATGATCACAGCACTCATCAAATTAGGTATAGAAGGGATGTGTTGCAATGAAATAAAATTCATACATGATAATCTCACAGTTGACATCATAATAAATGGTGAATACCTAGAAGCTTCTCTCTAAAACTGGCAACAAGTAAAGGATGCCCATTCTTGGCACTTCTAGTCCTCATAGTTTTGGAAGACCTATCCACAACAATTGTGTGAGAATAAAAAGGAAGAAAAAGAATTGGAAGTCATCCAAATGTGAAATAAATTAGCAAAATTTTCTCTGTTTGCAGGTGACATGTTCTTATATCCAGAAATCCCTAAAGACTATGCACATTCACACATACACACACACACACACACACACACACACACACACACACTTACACACGTTCGAAGTAATAAAAAAATTCAGGAAAGATGCAGGTCCAAAATCACCATACAAGCCAGGTGTGGTGGTTCATACCTGTAATCCCAACACTGCGAGGCTGAGGTAGGAGGATTGCTTGAAGTCAGGAGATCAAGACCAAGGTGGGCAACAAAGGATGACTCTGCTTCTACAAAAAAAGAAAAAAAAAACATTAAAAAATCATTTGTGTCTCCATACAATAAACACTTAATTATATGTACAAAATTTTTAAAAATCATTTTTGCAGTACCATAGAAAATAGAAATAAATTAAACCAAGGAGGTGATAGACGGTCATGGTAAAAACTATAAAACGTTGATGAAATAAAGTTAAGAAGGCAAAAATAAATGGAAAGGCATCCCATGTTCATGACATTTTAACATTGTTAAAATTTCCACACTACCCAGAGAAAGCAATAGATTGAATGCAATTATCACCAAATTTCCAATGAAATTTTTCACAGAAAAAAAAAAATTCTAAAATTTATGTGGAAACACAAAGGACTCTGAATAGTCAAAGTGATTTGAGGTAGAAGAATAAAGCTGGAAGCATCACACTTACTGATTTCAAAATATTTGCAAAAATTTTTTAAAAGTGAATTAATTATATCAATGAATGATTACTTCAAAAATAAATAACTAATCTAGTAGAAAACACTATAGAGCCTAGAAAGAGATTTATACATTTTTGGACATCTGACATACATATTAAAATAATGGTGCTGTGTACATAGAGAATTCGTATTTCAAAATAATCCCAGTCATGTCTCCTGCCGTGCACAAACATTAACTATGGATCAATAAAGACAGCCTACATGTGAAAGACAAAATCATAAATCAATCACAATATAGTATAGAATATTATCTTTTTTTTTTTTTTTTTTTTGAGTTGGAGTCTCACTCTGTCACCCAGACTGGAGTGCAGTGGCCGCTCCCGGCCACCGCAGCCTCGACCTGCTGGGCTCCGGCAATCCTTCCGCCTCAGCCTTCCAAGTAGCTGGAACTAC
>CAUYQG010101440.1:0-28089 GCA_963574415.1 Tarsius wallacei | reverse complement strand
CAACCTCACTTTGAAATGTATTAAGGGTATGTAAAACAGCAGTCCACTGACAACAAAGAGAAGTACATAGAGATAATGCATGTTTGGAGACTTTACCAGTGGTATCACAACCATGCACAAGTTGATGGCCATTGTTGCCAACGGAAATGGCAAAAACACCTGAAAAGAGCAAAATATTTAAAAATTAGATATAAAAGTCCGTATATAATACCTGCATATTTATATAAATAACAATTAAGTGATACAAGCTAATGTCAGAGAACAGGCTAAATTAGCTGTAAAGTTAGATAAACCTGGCTTAGAACGCAGATAAATGCCCGAGGAGAAGATGTTGAAGACACTCATTGTCAGGCTGGAGGGAGTGAACATCTAGCATTTGGCTGTTCAAGAATGGAAGTAAGTATGACCATTTACTGGTCTAGGGGCAGGAATTTTCTGAGAGGGTATTTCTAAGGCCCAATGGAGGTTACAGCAATCTTCCCTGGAAAATATCTCAAGACAAAAACACAGTGACTATCCTCAGACCCTCTGTTACTCGGGTAAATATTAACAGGCAAGAATTATGACTCTATGGACTCAGCATATTAAAAACCAAAGCAATATAAGGCAAAATCATTAGTTCAAACAATTCTTCCTATTTTATGTTTTTGTTTTGCCAAAAACCTTAAAGACCAATCCTTGGTGCCTGCTTTGTGTTAGGGTTGTAAGGATTCTACACAACATTGCCAAAGATAAAATTCAGTAGGTGATGACTCTTGAGATGTCTTTAAGAGACAGATATTAATCTATACCCCAAAGATATTATACAGCTAGTCATAATTTATGATACCTTATAATCAGAGGGTCATTCATTTGGGGTTTAAATCATCAAGAATCTCCTTTTAGTTTGTCTAAAACTCCTGAAAAAGATAATTTATCATCTCACAGCTCAGTATCAGTGATCAAATAATTGGGAGGGGAAAAACAGCAGTCAAATGGGCATACAAGACAAATTTCAGCCACTTGTGCTTATGGTTGCCCTTGTCTTCCTTTCCATTGCAAATGAATGTTAATAAATAGCATAAATAATAATAACCATCAATTTCAGACCCTGTAATATTTAAATGCCTTAGCTCATTTACTACATTCAACATTAATAGGAAGTAGGTATTATTCATTCCCATTTTAGATATGAAGAAATTGAGGATCAGTTGTTAAATAACAAGAGGAAATTCATCTTGTAGCCAAGAAATTGTACTTGTGCCCAAACTCTTAATGATTTTCTCATACTATTTCTTAGTGTATCACAAATTCATCATTGGTGCATTACTGCTTTATAATTGTATTGAAGTAGAGTCAGTGATCTAAGAAAAGTGAGACTCAGAAAAGAGTAAAAGATTCATTTAAAAGATGTAGAATGTGAACCCACGTGAAGAGCAAATGTTGGGGAGGCATGCAAAGGGGGACCATGGCCATCATCCCTGCTCTAGATTAGACCCCAGCCCCCATGTGTTTTCTGAGCTTACTCTGGGGGAGGGGGGGAGGTCACTGTTCAGCAATCATCACACCATAGTTTTTACCTTACTTGACTGTTCACATAGACTATAAGCTGTCTAAAGCCAAGCCTTAATCCTTTTTGTACCCAGAATACCTAGAAAGGTGCTTAAAATATAGTTACTTAACAATAACTGGCATTCAAATACACAACAACTAAGTGGTGGCTGAATGGAAGAAGTAGAAGGAAAGACTGAAAATGAAGAATGGTTGTAAATCAAAGTTGGTGGTGAGAACATTGCTGTCTTTCTCCCAGCATTCTTTTGTATGTTTCATACTTAGTGAGAGTCAAACACTCTAAAGAAACTGACTGAATTGGAATCTTGGCTCCATTCCAAGTTGTATGAGTTTGGGCAAGTAACTTAACTTTTTTAAATCTGTTTTTTAAATCTGTAAAATGGGAATAACAGTCAAATTTACCTTTTGTATTATGGAGAGGATTAAAGGTGACTACCCAAGTGAAACTTTAAACTTACTACATAGCCAACCAAGGCTGCTTTATTTTTCTGACAATAAGAATGTCAGGGCCACTTATCTCCAAGAATATCCATATATTATTAAGTTTTTGCTTATTTTCTTTTCTATGATTAAAAGACTGTCTCCTTTTCTGTGAAATATTTTATCATCCAGACTGAAAGTAACTTTCAAAATAAGTAAAGTTGAAGATATGGAATTTGTCAACCATCATATTTCAGGACAGTCAATGCTATGACTTGTGACCTCATCTTGCCTCTTCTGTTTCCCATCTGCTAAACTGACTCTGACTGGGGAAGACACAGGTGTGCATAACTGGCCATGTAAGTAGACAAAGTAATTTCTGGTCAAAAGACCCAATGATCTGTCCACAAACGCCAGAGTAAACAATTTTTCTCTTACATAAACCTTTGAACAGAACCTAAGAGATTCTATATTGAATATAACTGAAAAATAAAAATGAAAATTAAAGCCAGAACTAGATTATTCTGTGTTTCACAATTGTTGAGCAGTAAAATGATTTGCTAATAGATGTTCTGAATATAATCTTAAATGTAATTATGTAATTCTGGAAAGATGCAGTGGAACCAGGTCAGACTGTGTGAGTCTTTGTGTGAGTGAGTGAGTGTATGGATGAATTTGCATGCTTGTCTGTGGTAAGTGGGCATGTGACTGGCTGACTGAGTAGGGATTTGAGAGCAAGTGGCCAGGGATCTCCTGGTGAAACAGTTGCTCTGTTTGAACTCTAGTGCTTCCTAGGGCACAGAAGTTGAGTGCCATTTTCAAAAATCAACAAAGCCTTCCTTGGAAAGATGCTGCCTGTCCCACCCCAACAGTGCCAGGCCAGATACTGGCAGTGAAGGCTGCAGACAGAATGCAGTGAGGGAGCACTGAAGTGCAGTGAGGGAGCCGAGAAGGAGTGAGTATTGGCCACCACCCAACACCTGGACTTGATGCCACCATATCCATCACCAGGCTAGACTAAAACCAGGGCAGATAAGTGCTCCAGGGTGGCCTCCATGGAACAACAGACCTATGATTTAAAACCAGGGAGTGATCTCTGCATTGCTTTGTGTCTGTTCACCACAAACCCAGAAAGGATTCCCTATAGTGCACAAACCTGGTGGGTAATGGCAGGTGTGGAGCTCCAGACAATCTACAACCCTGCCCTGAGCCAGCAGCTGGGCGATAGATACATTCAGTGGATCTAAGAAGGAGGCTGGTGAGTGTCTAGCTGACTCCTCCCCTGCCTCTAGCAAGGAATGAAAAATAACAGGAGGGCAGGTTAGAGGCCGGAGGCCCCATTCCCCCACTGCAAACCAGATGCTGTGGGAGCTGTAACCATGCTGAGAGAGGAAGGAAGGCGGAGAAGGTTTGGGAGATGCTGAGTCAAGCCACCCCCTCCCCCCACCTCCCCATGAACATGCACCAGGTATCAATTGCAGGCAGCAGAGGGTGAAGATTCTAATATCTTAAGTTTCGACAACAAAAAGGAAACTTGCAGTAAGAAAACTGCAGTTGCAGAACTTACCACAATAAGGAGCCTCCTCAAAGAGATATACTTAAGTTGATAAATCTTTATCAGTGGGTTGTGTGTGTGTGTGTGTGTGTGTTTCTGTGTTTCCTTTTTGTTTGTTTGTCCTGTTTGTCTGCTTTGTTTCTTTGTTGGTTGTTTTTCTCTTTTCTTTCCTCCTTTTCTCTTTTTTCTTTTCTCTCTTTTTTCTCTCCTCCTTCTCTCTCTTTTCTCTCTTACACCCTGTCTTGGACTCAGGGTCTACAAAAGTATACCCATTGTAAGATCATATTGTGTGGGGAAGGAGAGTGAGTTCCAGGTGGCCAGTTCACCAGATAGCAAGCATTGTGTTCCACTAGTAGATTCTGAATCCTTATGCCCCTCCCACTCCCCTTAGTAAGTGCCCAACATTGTAAAGAGATAGCACAGCACCTCACCCCCATTCCTATTTCATAATTGAACAAAACTGGAGGCCTGGCTATGGGAAAGTCAGAAGGTAAAGAAAATATCAGAAGTGATTGCTTCTCCATTTCCCACAGAACAACAGAATTAATAAGAAAGATAAGAGAACTGCTACAAATGAAGAAAAACCAATGAAAAATCACTGAAAAACCTCAGAGTCCCAACAAAGAGACAGTGACTGAATCAACAGTTACTGGAGTACAAACAATTGCTTTCTCCAGGAACGACTGTACCTAGAAGGTACTTATAGAGATCAGAGACTCGATGGATAGAATGAATAAAAATCAAGAAATGCAAGGGTTAAAACTAATTGAAATTGCAACAGAGCCAGAGAGACAACAATACAAACACAGGGGATTCAGAGATCCCAGCAAGACATCTTATGAGACTAATCCCTAGACTCATAATAATTCACCTACACAAAGTAGACAGAAAAGAAAAATCCTAAAGGCAGCAAGAGACAAAGTTCAGACTATCTACCAGGGAAGAACAATTGGGATTACTCCAGACTTATCTGCAGAAACACTATAGGTCAGAAGAGATTGGACCCCAATCTTTAATGTTCTCAAAGATAAAGTACTAAGAGAGGAATTTATAACTCTCACACACAAATCAAGAAAATAAAAAGATCATGAGTTAACAGCCTAACAAATCACCTAAAGGAGCTGGAAAGGCAAGACGACAAAAATCCTAACTTCAGCAGAAGAATACAGATCACCAGAGTAAAAGCCCAAATACGGGACATAGAAGACAAAAATGTCATAGAAAAAAATCACTGAAACAAAAAACTGGTTCTTTGAAAGGATAAACAAGATTGATGAACCGCTAGCCAGATTTATCCAAAGAGAAAAAAAGCCCAAATAAACACAATCAGAAACACAAAATATCAAGTCACAACTGACCCTGAACAAATACAAAAGATTATCAGAGATTACTATGCACAATTGTATGGAAACAACCTCAAAAACATAAACAAAATGAAGGACTTTCTGATATCACACAACCCCCCACGGTTGAATCAGGAAGATATTCAGAGTCTAAATAGACCAATAACAACCCAGGAAATTGACTCCAAACTACCCACCCCCCATAAAACAAATCCTAGAAAAGGTGGCTTTTCAGCAGAATTCTACAAAACATATAAGGAGGAGCTGATATAAATCCTATTAAAGGTATTCCAGACAATCAAGAAAGATAGGACACTCCCCGAATCAATTTATGAAGCTAACATCACACTGTTACCAGATAGAGATGCAACAAAGAAAGAGAACTACAGACCAATATCCCTGATGAACATAGATGCAAAAATTCTCAACAAATCGGATCTGACAACACGTCTCAAAAGTTATCCACCATGACCAAGTAGACTTCATCCCTGGGATTCAGGGCTGGTTCAGCATCTGCAAGACCATAAATATAATTCAATACAACAACAGATGTAAAAACATGATAATATCATTAGAGTCAGAAAAAGTTTTTGGCAAAATCCAGCATCTCTTCTTGATAAAAACCCTTGAACACTTAGGCATAGAGGGAACACACCTCAAAATAATAAGAGCCATCTATGATAAACACACAGCCAACATATTGCTAAATGGACAGAAATTGGAAGCATTTCCCCTGAAAACCAGAACAACACAAGGAAGCCCACTCTTACCCCTCTTGTTCAACATAGGAAAAGAGAAAGTTATCCCAATTTGCTGACAATATGATTCTAAACCTTGAAAACCCAAGACAATCTGTCAAAGACCTCCCTGAACTGATAAAGGACTTTGGCTAGTTCTCAGGATACAAAATCAATGTGCAAAAGACGATCTCATTTTTATACACCAACAACAAACAGGCAGAGAACCAAATAAAGAGCATGATTCCATTCACAATAGCCACAAAAAAATGAAATACCTCTGCATCTTCCTAACCAGAGAAGTGAAAGACCTTTACAATGAAAACTACAAAACACTGCTCAAAAAAAAAAAAAAATCAAAAAGGACATAAATGGAAAAATATTCCATGCTCACGGAAGAATCAACATTGTTAAAATGTTCACTCTACTCAAGGCTATCATTAAATTACCAACATCATTCTTCTCAGACCTGGAAACAACACAAAATTTATATGAAAACATAAATAGCCACAAATAGCCAAAACAATCCTCAGCAAAAGAAACAAGACATGAGGATTCACACTCCTGAACTTTAAACTTTGTTATAAGGCTACAATAAACAAAACAGCCTGGTATTGGTACAAAAACAGGCATATAGACCAGTGGAACAGGATAGAGATTCTGGAAACAAAACCTCAATCTCTTAACCAACGGATCTTCAACAAAGCCTCCACCAACCACCACTTGGGAGAGGAGAACTTATTTAGTAAATGGTACTGGGAAAACTGGCTGACCACATGCAGAAGAATAAAACAGGACCCCTACCTATCACCATACACAAAAAAGGTGTACAAAACTCTAAATGGATCAAAGATCTAAATGAAAAACCTCAAACTATAAGAATCTTAGATAATGCTGGAGATACCCTTATGGGAATTGGAATAGGTAACCACTTTCTGATCAAAACTCCAAAAGCCCATGCCATAAGATAAGACAGACAAGTGGGACATCATCAAAGTGAAAAGCTTCTGCAAAGCAGAAGAAACCATTAAGAAAGTCCACAGAATGGGACAAAATGTTTGCCGATTGTATATCTGACAAAGGGCTAACATACAGTTTATACAAGGAACTCAAATATGCTAAAAGGAAAAAACAAACAGTCCTACAAAAAGTGGGCAAAAGATATGAATAGACACTTCTCAAAAGAAGACATACAAGCAGCCAACAGATACATGAAGAAATGCACAGTCTCACTAATCATAAAAGAAATACAAATCCAAACCACACTGAGATACCACCTAACTCCAGTCAGCATGACCATCATTAACAACTCAAAAAACAACAGATGCTGGAGGGGATGAGGAGAAAGGGGAACACTTCTACATTGTTGGTGGGAGTGTAAACTAGTACAACCTCTGTGGAAAACAGTGTGGCGATTTCTAAAAATCAAACTTCCATACAACCCAGCAATCCCCCTTCTGGGAATATACTTGGAGGAACTCAATTCATTCTATAAAAAAGATACCTGTGCACACATGTTTACTGTAGTACTATTTGCAATAGCAAAAATATGGAACCAACTATGGTGTCCATCGAAAGTGGACTGCATTAAAAAACATGTGGCACATTTACATAATGGAATATTACGCGTCTATAAGAAAGACAAAATTATGGATTTCATAGCAACTTGGATGGATTTAGAGTTCATCATACTCAGTGACCTATCTTGGAAACAGAGAACTGAATACCATATGTTCTCACTTATCAGTGGATCCTGAATATTTTTCATAATATTACATGAAAGGAATAGCAGTAGTGGGTCACTGTCAGAGGAGGGAAGGTGAGGGAAACACATAGCACTAATAAGCGTACCTGATCCTGAACCAGGAGGAGTGAGGATCAAAGGGAGGTCCAAACTTCACCTGTACAATGACCAGTTAGGTACCTGACCCTGAATTGTACTTCACATCTTTAAAAAAAAAAAAACCCTGTTATCTCAATATCTTATTTCATACAGAATAAATGAGAAAACCCACTTTTACCTTAGAAGGTATAGGTTGATTGGGCTCCTGGTATCTCCGTTTTAGGATTCCTATCTTTGATGATAAAGATCAAAAAGAAATCACAAAATAAAGATAGTTTATCAAATCAACCAGGTTAGTTAAGATGATTACAAGGGATCCCATAGTGACAAGTAGTAGCACAGGTATAAATGGAGAAGAGTGACTATTAAGTGTATAAAATAGCAAAGGCAAGTGTCCTTGTTGGCCTGCAATATACATGATTCTTGATGATTCAAATACACTAACCAAGAGAGAGCTAAATAATGAGACAGAAATAGCAAAAGGCATAGCCCATGTTAATGAAGGAATAGTTTGATCAGCCCACGTGACAGCCACAGCATCTGCAAAAAACCAAAAGTACACAAAAGAAAATGTGTTAATTGAGAGGTATTAGTAATAAACTTCTTAATATCATTCCAAATGATAAAAAGACTTAAATGGTAACTAGAATTTAATTTTGTTGTTTATTTTCTAATTTACACTTATGTGACACCTTATACATAACTGTATTACACTGTATCATTGTAATTATTTTCTGTGTCTTCCCGATATAAAAAAATTTTGAGGACAAAAATCTTTCCTTTCATTTCATTTTTAAAAAAAATCATGGCCACACTCTGTCATCCAGGCTGGTGTGCAGTGACATGATCACAGCTCACTGCAGCCTCAGACTCCTGGGCTCAAGTGATCCTCCCGATATACTGGGACTATAGGCACGTACCACCGTACCCAACTAAAATTTTTGAATTTTGTAGAGGCAAGGTCTCACTCTATAGCTCAGTCTGGTTTTGAGCTCCTGGGCTTGAGTGACTCCCCTACCTTGGCTCCCAAAGTACTGTGATTACAGGTGTGAGCCACTGCACCCAGCCAAGAATTATCTACTTTTTTCCTTTCAAACTAGTACCTCACTCAATGACAGACATATTGTGCATTTTCAGCAAATACTTGTGAAATGAATTGATGCTGTTGAATGAATGACTGAATGCATACTTATTTTTAAAAACTAGCTTACAGATTATTGATAGTTGCATTCAGAATCAAAAAAAGCATGGTGCATACTGGGCGTGATGGCTCATACTTGTAATTCCAGTATTGAGAGGCAGAGGCAGGAGGATCACTTGAAGCCAGGAGTTTGAGACCAGCTTGAGTAAAATAGTGAGACCACTATCTCTACAATTTTTTAAAAAAATTAACTGGGTACAGTTGCATATGCCTGGAGTCCCAGCTACTCAGGAAGCTGAGATAGGAAGACTGCTTGAGTCCAGCAGTTTGTGGCTGCAGTGAGCCATGATTGTACCACTGCACTCCAGCCTGCAGAGAGGCTCTGACTCTAAAGGAAAAAAAGCACAGTCCAACACTACTGACACAGGAATGGGCCTGACTCACATCATGGTGCAATTTGAAACCCTTAACAGGAAAATGAAACATGTAGACAAAAAATAGATTATACACCAATAAAAATATTTATGATATTTGTGTTCTCTGTAGACCAGTAATTCTCAACTGAAAGTAAATGGGTTCCTCAAGGTCATTTGACAAATCTAAAAACTTTTTTGGTGGTTACAACTGGGGCTGCAGGAGGTTGCTACTGGTATCTAGTGGGTAGAAACCAAGGATGTCCTACATCCTACAATACATAGGACAGCCCTCTATAACAAACAAATATATGACATAAAATGTTAATAGCACCAAGACTGGGACTCCTGCTGCAGACCAACATTTAGAGAATATTCTGCTTTTTTTTGCTTAAATCTGAGGAGACCTTATAAACATAAATTTAGTAAAAGTCAGTATGTTTAAAAGGCACCAGTGGAGGAATTGAGCCCGGGCAGTGGTGGAAAGGCTGGGGAAAACAACTGAACATGTATAATCCCAGTGCCAGTAATTCGGGGCCAAATCCATATCCCCTCAACATCAGGTACCCTGGATGTTCCAATCTTGCCCATCCACTGCCTGTCAATCTGACCTTTCCTCCCAGCCCCTTTCCTCATCTTCCAGAACCTCCCCATGGGAATCCAGCTTTCCCCCAGGTGACCTCCCTCATCCTGTGCCACAATTAGGGTATCCAGGATGCCAACCTTCACGTCCCTGTCCTCCCCCATACCCCACACCTGCACCTGGCATGCCTCCTATGAATCCCATGGTGCCTGGCATGTTAGGACCAGAAATGGTGACGGACAAGAAGACTTGGAAGAAAATGGAAAAAGCTCATAAAAAGATGTACAAACACCACAAGCATGGCAAACATTCCTCTTTCTCTTCTCCTCCTCTTCCAGGAGTGACTCTGACTGAATACAGGGCCTCGACCTTTCCCTCAAGCTTCAGTTGCCATGTTGTACCAGGGGAAATCAGCCCTTGTGCCTACTCATCTCCACCCCTACTTGAACCTCATTCTGCTGTTCAGCCCTGACTGGCCAGGGAAAATGGGAAGAGGATTGCCATGGCTAGCAAAGGCCATCATGTGCTTGGATAGCCCTTACAGCCAATAAGTTTCGCAGAGGAGTTGTTTATTGAAGATGGCGAGATCTTTGAGCTAAATGTGAAGACAAGCTTAAGATCTATAGAATGTGATTTTAAAAATTTCCTTTTGTAATACTTGTGGTTGGGGGTTCTCTGAAAATTTAATTAGGAAGAAAAACCTGTACCTTTTTTGCAATGTTGGCATACTTGGGTTATTTAGTGACAAATGCATCTCCCAGCAGGCCTTTTCTTGGTTGTGCTAACTGCAAAGTTGCTGGGAAGTAGAGTCCATTTGGTTGATGAGATCTGATGCTGTTCTGGAACCTGATCTCTACTCCTTAGCTCAGTATGCTCTCTCAGGTCCTACTTTCCAACTCTCAATCCAAATAAAGCTATTTCTGGCATGCCTCCTAAGTAAAAATAAATAAAATAAATAAAGTAAAAATAAATGAATAAAAGTAAAAGTAAAAATAAATAGATTAATTAAAAATAAAAGACACCAATGCAGAAAAGCATCCATCGTTCATGAGAATCCATTTGAGTTCAATTCATGTTATATAGATATATGCTAGGACAGATTGTTCAGTCACAGAGAAACAAGTTCTTTGTTCTTTAGTGGAATGACCATGGCAGGGCCTGGTGTTCCTGAAGGTAGGTGTCCTTGGAGTCTGTGCTTTTGTGCCAACATTGGCATCCAGCAGAGCCTCCGGGAAACCGACACAGCGGCTTAAAACAAATGGCAAGACTTTGCTAATGTGACAATATTAAAATATCATTGGTAGTGCTTCTTGTTAAAGATCTTTTTTATTTTTAACCCATTTAAAATAGCCATTTAAAAGTGTACCTTCACTTTTCTCCTTAGTGCTATCCTACAATTTTGGCACTTCTTTAAAAATATCTTCTGTCTTTCTCATTGTTCCTTTCAAATAAGGTATTGTTGGTTGTTCCTCTTAGATACCCACACCTCCACACATTTCCCATTTCAGACACTTTTCAGAAGTATTTCTTTCCAGTAATGTAAAAGAAAGTCCACTTGGATTTCCTGCATTCTACAAATCTGGTTGGTTATAACTTGAGGAGGGCCACGTATATCTCTTCCAGTACTGGCTGGCAAAAATTATACATCTTTCTGTGTAATCTTTAGCTCTTTCCCACAAGTTATTTCTTTTCTTTTTTACTCCTTTCAACATTTCATTTTTTTAATTTTAAAAATTAGTTCATATATGCTTTGGGTAAAAAGTAAAACAAATAGCACTGAAGCACATAAAGTAAAAAGTAAGCATGCCTCTTCTCATCAGTCCTCTTTCATGCAGCCCAAACTTAACTACTGTTAACATTTGTTTGGAAACTTTCTATGACTATGTAAGTATCTGCAAAGGTTGTACATGGGTGTTCGTGTGTGTGTGTGTGTGTGTGTGTGTGTGTGTGTTTACTGTGTGTGTGTGTATGCGTGTGCATGTCCACCTACACTTGCTTTTTTCACTTTTCAACACATTGATCATATGAGGAAATATGCATTTATCTAATTATTCTAGTGAATTCTGAGTATTCCATTCTATAACTCTAAATTAGTTCATCTACTTTTCTTCATATTGGTGGATTTATAGGTTGTTTTTTGTTTTTTGCTTTAATGATAACTCTCATACCTTCAATTCTTGATAATTGTGCAGTTTTCCTCAGAGTAAATTCTTAGCAGTGGGAATTGTGAGTTCAAAGGTATACATTTCTAAATAAGGGTGTTATATAAAATTACCCTCCAAACAAAATCACATCTGTTTTCTGGTAATTGATTCTAAAACTCTCCCTTTCTTTTCAGAATTCTTACACACATCTGGGTACTTGGGGCCAGTTACTTTCAGGCTGCTTCTCAGTGTCCATTTCCATGCACTTTATTTACTGTATTTATTGTCTATGTCAATATTTTCCAACTTGAAGTGTGGCATGCAACCCTCAAGAACATCAACTGTGTGCACCACTGTCAACAGTGTGCAGCTGGGCTTCAGGAACGGTGAAATCCTCAGGTTTTAAGCTGGGACCAGGGCTCCTCATTGAGACATTTCCACACACCTTGCTCTAGAGGAATACCCTTCCCTCCTCAGTGGTAGAATTTATTCACAACAAAGAGTATTTTTTCTTTCTTAGAGAAAAATAAGTAAAGAAACAAGTCAGAGCTTGACACAAAAACATTACATGATTAATACCATTTTTTTCTATGTTAAAATTAGTATTTATCACATATTGGTATTATTTTTTCAATATTCCTCAAATAAAATGTAGCACTAATTCACATCACATCACAGATGTTCTATATTCTTTAGGAAATTTAGGAAATTTTCACATCTTGCTGATATACCTGTTTAATTGAAAACTACCCTCTAGTCCTTAAAATTCCTCAATTTAAGAACTTATTTTTATATTTTGCTTATATCTTTACCTCCTCATTATAAAATTATGCACTTTATTAAAGAAAATTTGAAAAATTCGATGTAAAAATAAAGTAAAAAATCACCTATAATATCATTCCAGCTGATCACCACTGATCACCGTCTACCTTGTTTTATATAATACTATACATTCTTGTCCTTTCTTATTGCATTATAAATATTGTTCCTTTACCTCAAGTACCCATCAACAATATCATCTTTTACAAAGCTCAGAAGAATTGAGGCAACATTTATCAGAATTTTATGTCTAAGTCTCCCCTAGATTTACCTCCAATGCCTTAAAGATTCACCAAAACAATAATAGCTGCTAAAAAGAGATTAGTCCTAAGGCATCAGGTGATAAATTTATCTCAGATGGTGATTTAATATTGGCTAGGAAATTACTTTCCTCAAATTTCAAAGTTATTTTCCACTTTCTTTGCTTCTCATTTTCTTTCAACTTTCCTTTTATTCCTCGAATCTGTTATTCATTTTTAAAAGTATATTTTTTTATAAGATAACTTTTTTACTTAGATCAGCTGAATGCATATGTGTCAATAAGGAAATAAGTAAATAGGGCAGAAATCAAAATTCTGAAAACATAAAAGAAGGCAGAAGTCATGTTAAGTAGGCGATCTAGAATAAAGAATAAAAGACTCAGAAAAAGACTAAGAAAATCATCAAAAAATATTCTTTTTAGTAAATATAATTATTTATTTTATTTTATGTTTTTTAGTTGGAGTCTCACTCCATCACCCAGACTAGAGTGCAGTGGCAAGCTCACAGCCACCCAAGCGTTGACCTGCTGGTCTCTGGCTATCCTTCCGCATCAGCCCTTCCAATTAGCCAGAACTATAGGTGTGCACTACTACACCCAGGTAATTTTTTTATTTTTTGTAGAGATGAGGTCTTGCCAAGTTGCCCAGGCTGTCCCTGAACCCGTAAGTTCAGGCAATCTCCTAACCTCGGCCTCTCAAAGTGCTGGGATTACAGGCTTGAGTCACCACGTTCGGACAAGTATATTTCTTTTAAAAGTATATTTCTTACTACGGTATATTTCCTACTGAAAAGAATATTTCTTTTAAAAGTATACTTAAGGTTTTCTTAGTCTTTTATCCTTTATGCTAGAGTTTGGACTCTAAGTTATTTTTTAGTCAAATTTTCCAATATGTACAGGACCCTTTACCACCATAAAATTTCCAGTTATTTATGGTAAACAACTACATTATTTTACATTTTAATATTAATTGTATGTATCAGATGAATAGTTTCATCTACATTTTTAACTGCTAATATCCAACATTTCAAACTGATCATTATTTGTGTCACCTAGAAGAATATTGAGAATTAAACGTTTGGAATATTTTAAGTCAGATATACACTGACTATATAGTGTCATGCTGGTGAAAGGTCATGAAAGGAATACTAATGTTTGAATCTAGCTTGCATCATGCATCAACATTATATATACCTTTTCCTATTATCTAAAAAGGCATAGCCATTCTTAACAATGAATCTCCTTTCTAAACCAAATCATCCTCTTTGGCACTGTGTTATTTCGGAAAATAACAAGTTAACTCTGTAATAGAATAATGAACGGTAAACTGTAGTCCCGAGTTAAGTAATACTTAAGGTGTACCAAAAGTCACAGCACTTTATATATTGCTTTAGCCATTTATGTTCAAACCTGAAGAGAAAATTTCCCTGGGCATCAGAACAGTCAGGTAGGAGATGTTAACTAGTAAATAAACAAGAGTCACCAGAGGTAATCCAGTAAATATGATTTTGGGAATTGTCTTTCTGAGTTTCTTCAGCTCCCCTGGAAAACAAAAAAGACTAAAATCATAATTAGTAAAAATTATTTCCTAAATTCATATTTTTAGGTGTTTTTAAAAATTTTGTATAAAGTTGTGGGGTATAAGCTCAATTTTACAACATACATACCATGTCAAGTCAAAACTTTTAAGGTATCCATCACCTGAATAATGTACATTGTATCCATGAAGTAAATTTTCACCATCTACTTCCTCCTACACCCTCACCCTTCCAAGTCTCCACTGTCCAAAATTCTACTCTCTTTGTCCATGTGGGAACATTTTTTTAGCTACCACTTTTGAGTGAGAACATGCAATATTTCTTTTTCTGTGTCTGACTTGTTTCATGTAAGACAATGGCCTCTAGTTCCATCCATGTTGCCGCCAAAGACAATTTTGTTATTTTTTATGGCTCATAGTATTCCATGGTATGTGTTTGTGTGTGTGTGTGTGTGTGTGTGTGTATACCACATTTTCTCTATTTTATCGTACATTGTTGGTCACTTAGGTTAATTCCATATTTTGCTATCGTGAGTAGTGCTGCAATAAACATACAAGAGCAGATATGTCTGGGTTGCCAAAAAAAGTATACACATTTTAGGTATGACATTTGCTCAAAAGATGACATTAATCTAATGAATGCTTGTGTCACCATGTGACAGGCAGGATAGTCAAAGGAAATGGCAGAAGCATTGTTGAATGAATGTCATACTACACATTGCTACCATAATTTAATTCAACTTCTAACAGTAATTCATAGATAACAGCTCTTAAAATGTGTATACATTTTTTGGCACTCCCTGTATTTTGTATGTTGATTTCTTTTTTAGGGGGTAGATGCCCAGTAGTAGATTTGTTGGATCAATGGTTGTTCTATTTTTAGTTCTTTCAGAAACCTACATTCTGTTTTCCATAAAGGTTGTACTAATTTACATTCCATCCAACACTGCTCCATGTGTCAATTATTTGGCAGGTTTCTTCTTCCTATCCACTCTGCCAGCAGCACCACACATATACAAACACACACACACATACTAATGCCCACGTTGACTGACTGCTAAACATCCACCCCCTATGTTGGTGCTAAATGAAGAAAAGAGAAAAACTTTCTTTTTTTCCTCTATAAAAGGAAAATTTTTGAAGAAAGATATGAAAATGAAAAAAGAGCCCTGTACACTTGAAACCTACTTATGTCTTCAGCCTCATCTGGAAGGTACCAGGCACTTAGTTTGGGTAGTGGGAATGTAATTATGAGCAAAAACTGCATGGAGTTTAACCTCAAGAAGAGGAGCTGCATATTAGTTAAACAATTCCATAAATAAAAGTTAAAAGAGTGACTATGGTAAGTGTCCATATGAAAGGAAACAATGTGCTATGGGGATCTAGTATGTGATAATTTGATCATGCCTTTGCTTTCTGTGTTTTATGTAGAGATAGACTTCCTTTTCTCATTTCCTCAAAGCATCATTCCCCTTATTGTTACAGGGCCCATTCTTTATCATAATATAGCATCGTGTATAGTGAATTTTCTAGGTCAGTTTTATTTTCAAATATTATCCCATTTGCCACTCTATTTTCCCCAATTTTGCCATTCTCTGAGAATTGCTCCTTGGCACAAAGAAATGAACATCTATGACCATGTGTATACAATGTGACTCTGTGCCCTGCCCACTGGCAGTAGAACCAAGTGCAGGCATCAGATCCACTGGAAACCAATCATTGCCAGTATACAAAAAAGTTTCTCTCCAGAATTTAGACCCAGTGTCAAGAGGACAACAATGTGACGGTGGTAAAAAAAAAAAAAAAAAAGAAGAGTGAGAAATCTTATCTTTTAATTCCTAGAGCTTCCATATTCTGTTGCTCCTGGAGATTGGTTGCTCAGATCTCCTTTGAAATACAGCATAATTCTTTCAATAAGTTATCCTTTTATTATTTAGGTTAATGTGTGTGAGGTTTGGTACTTAAAGCCAAATCTCTTTGACCAATAAATATCTATCCTTTGACATGTCTCAAATTCTTCTATCTGCATCTGCCCACGTGTTGAATGTAATGCCCATGGTGTACATAAATAGGACCTGATGAAGCTCTTGAAGAGTAAAGAATCAGAAAGCTTTAATTTTAACCCTGCCTGTACCATTTATGGTTGTGGAACTTCTGGATGATGTATTGACTGTCAAGGTTTCAATGTCCTTACCTGCAGTGGATACTATACAGATAACAAAATTCCAATCCCAGTGCCTAGCACATGGTAAGCTCTTACAAATGACTGTTATTGATTACCATGGTTATGAAAGCTCTGGGACAAAGAAAAGAGTAATTTTAAAAATTAATTATATTTGCCTCTGGGCCTTCGACTTGTTTCATTATTTATTAGAGTTATAGAGAGATGGTAGAGATGATAAGTTAATTTATATTAAAGTGCTATAATAGCCAAACAGGGAGTGACTACCTTAGGTCTTTTAAAGATGAGTATTTCTAGAGCACACAATACCAACTGCCCACAGATCACTACTTTATGGTAAAAATGTAACTTAGAACTTAGTCTTACTTAAAATTTATTTAGTGAATTAACAACTGCAGCACATACTGAAATTCCACCAACTTTTGTTTATTGCCAGATGCTTGCTCTCCTACTCAAAGTTCACCAATGACCTCTTACTTTATCACTGAAGAGACTCTGCTCGGTTCTCACATTCCTCAACTTCTGAAGCATGTTTAACCATGTTGGTTACCCACTCTTTTTTGGAACACATAGTGATTTTTCTTTATAATTCTCAAGCTCCTCTGGCTTCATCACTGACTCTTCTTACTCCATCTACTGCTTACGAGATGACATTGTCCAGCCATCTGCCTCTAACTCGATGCCAACACAGCCTCTCTCTGTGTATTTACCTTATTCTACTTATCTATCCTCAAGATGGAAACCACTTTGCAGTCACCCAAGATAGAGTGTCACGTCTTATATCCACTCTGCGTACTTCTGATGCCCACAGCTTCACTCATAGTTTTCTATTGCTGAAACTGATTCCATTCAAATTGCTACCTTTTCTACTCAGTGACAGTGAAACATGACCTTTTCTTTAACCAAATTTATGTAGAAATTATATTGTCCCCTTGTGGTTTATTAAATACTATATATCATTATTTATTTATAAGGTACATAATTATAGGGATTTTTAAAGCCCATTATATGCTTTTCGCTGATAAAAATTTAAAGTAAGACCAGAGAGAAGACACTTGTTATAGTTGAAAAGTGGCAAACCAGAATCTAGGTGTTGCCTCTTCTGCTAGCCTGTCAGCCTCTTTAGGGTAAAAACTTTATCTTATTCCTCTTGAGGCACTACTACAAGGTTATAAAAGCGGTCAGTGTTTAAAGAGATAATTGTAGTTGCTGCTCAAATGACTTGTTGAATAATAGACACATTGGAGGGGACAAGATTAAAGAGATTTTTGTTCAAGAGTCAAGAATCTGCTTCATATTTAAATATCAAGAAAAAAACAGGTAAAAAGGTTGAAGTTAAGACATATGAAATAAAAGAATGTGAAAAATCTTTGAGGGGGAAGGAGGGAAGTGATAAAGAGTTCAAGGAAGAGACTGACTTGAAAATGAAAAGAGAAAAACTACCTTGACTTTATAGGGATGGTATTAAACCCAGCATTAGGGCAATCTAGAATGCCTAAGATTATCTTCTCTTTACAAAGACTTAAGAACCTACAAAGAACTAAAAACAGAACTATCATGTCACTAAGCGATCCCACTACTGGGTATCTTCTCAAAAGAAAAAAAAATCTCTATATCAAAAGGACACCTGCACTTGTGTGTTCATCGCAGCACTATTCACCATTGCAAAGTCATGGAATCAACCCAAGTGTTCATCAGTGATTGATTAGATAAAGAAAATGTGGTCCAAATATACCATGGAATACTGTTCAGCCATAAAAGAGAATGAAGTCACACCTTTTGCAGCAATGTGGTGGAGTTGCAGACTATTATCCTGAGTGCAACAATTTAGAAAGAGAAAACCAAATAGTACATGTTTTCAGTTAGAAGTGAGAGATAACAATGGGTAAACACAAACATAAAGATAGAACAAATAGACACTGAGGACTCTAAAAAGGGGGAGAGGAGGCCAAGGATGAGGGCTGATAAATTACCTATTGCGTGCAATGTTCACTATTCAGGTGACGGGTACACTAGGAGCCCAGCCCTCAGCATTACTCAGTTGAACTGTGTAACAAAACTGCCCGTGTCCTACCCGTATAAAAATAAAATAAATAAATAGGTAATACAAGTGCAAAGCAAAATTCAGCACTTGTAGCTCTGCTCTGCGGGTCTGAGTGTGACAAGAAGGTGCTGTTCCACCTGGACACCCACTCCAAGCCAGCTACCCAGTGCTGACATCGTGGACAAGAGCTCAGGGAGCAGCTGGGGAAGTTCCTGTTCCAGGTTCCCAGGGAAGCCTAGTCTGGAGGAGGCGAAGGAAGGGCAACTCTTTCAGGTTCCTGTAATCACGATTATAGGTGTTGTTCCCAAATAGTTAATTTGGAATGTTGGCTAATTTACCACGTAAGCGCAACCAGGATTGCTGTAGGGTGACTGCTTTTATAATGAATACGTAAAAATTATGCCTTTATCATTAAAATGCTTGATGTAAAAAAGGTCAATTGGATCCAAAATCAATTTGTATTATTACATTAACCTTTTACATTACATTCATAAATGAAAGAAAAAGAAATTATAATAAAATATAGAATATAATTCCAAAAACAATTAAAAAATACTTAAGAGCCTAAATGTGTTTCCCTTATCTGCAACACAAACCAGTCTGGCATTGAATCATTCCTGGCTTTACCGTTTTATTTGTGGGAAATATTTTCACAACTCTAGCATCCATTCATTAGCAGAAAGGAAATTAACACAGAGGTCCTGCCTGGCACTGTGGCTCCCACTCGTAATCCCAGAGTTTTGAGAGGCTCAGGAGGGAGGATCACTTGAGGCCAGGAGTTTTAAGACCAACCTGGGCAACAAAGGAAGACTCCATGTTTACAAAAAACTTAAAAATTAGCTAGGAGTCATGGCATGCTTATACTCCTAACTACACAGGAGGCTAAACCAGGAGGATAGATTGAGGCCAAGAGATTGAGGGTACCGTGAGATATGATAGTGGCCACCGGACTCCAGCCTGGGCAATAGAGCATTACCTTGTCTCTAATACAAACAAAGAAACAAACACACCCCATAAAAATCTCATATGTCTGGCAACAGAATAGAAACTTGGAAAAGAGAAGTTGTTCAATCAAATAAGTGCTTTGGAATAAACAGGAAGAAATTGAGTAGATGACAAGGACAAGGCTGGCATGACCTGATTTAGAAAGCCACAAAGAAAAAACAAATAGAATCACTGAAGATACAACTCAAAGTACAACAAATGAGTGCATTTTATATTGCATGCAATATGTCAAAGTTTGAGATTTTTTTTTCCTGAATAGATTGACATTTACCTGCTACAAATGTAAAGCATCCCTTGCCTGAATACGCAAAATATCCTTGGAAGACGGCTTCTATAAACTGGGAGGCATCTGGAGATTCACCATCAAATGCATTCTGAAACCGTTCTAGATTCTCCTTTCTCCCTCTCACCAGCAATACCACGCCACTTAGGGAAATGAGATTAAGTATGGATATTTTCAGCACTGTGCTAGCTGTCTGAAGCCAAGTCACCTCTTTCACACCACGAGCATTCAGAATTCCTACAATCCACACCATGGCCAGCGCCAGACATTTCTTTGGCCGCTTTGGAATGGAGCAGCTGTGATAAAAAGGTTGGATGCTGTACTCGGCGAGAAGCAGGGCTTGGCTAGCAACTATCCCGACCCCCAGAAACAAGGATGTCCAGAGATACAGGAAAGCAATTGAGGATCCAAGCATCTCTTGAGAAAATAGTAGTGAGCTCCACTGCATGGGAAGCTTAAACCTATCTCTGCAGAGCAGAGAGATGACATCAAGGACAGTACAGCACAGCCAGCCCAAATACACAGAGAGAGCCCCACGTTCATGCAAGAGTATGCCAACACCTCTTTAGGGGACACAAAAATTCCTGCACCAATTACGTTAACAATGAAAAAACATGTGCCCTAATAAAATCCAGACTCTCTTGAGCTGTATTTTCTTCTGTTTATCCATTGTAATTGAGAACTTTAAAAATTCTATATAAAGTACAAATTCTGTATTTTCCTGCCTACATTGCCAAAAAGAATGTTCGTGAATTCTCTGAAATAAAGCACTGCTGTCCTTTTTATTCCACCTTCATTTTTATAGACTGGTTTTAATAATTAACAAAATATATGTGACACATTCAAGTAAAATAGACTAAGATTATGTAGAAGGGTGTAGTTTGACTTGTCTTTCAATTATTATCAAGATAATGCATCCAAATGGAAAAAGGGACTTTATAAGGAGACCGGCATTACAGTGCAAAGTGGAGCTTCCTGCTGTTTCACTGTTTTCCAAATGCATTCCCACTTCTTTTCTCTGGAATCAACTATTTTAATCTACGTTCGATATTAGATCTTTTGGTGGTTCCCATCATAACTCTAAATAATATGAAAATGTCTTTCTTTCTAAATATCTCTAGTTTTGAAAGTAACTAACATACTCGCCTCTTCCCAGGAATGTTGATGCATCTCCTTTACTATCCTTTTACTGCCTTAACTCCCTCTTCTTCACATTTTTTTAAAATCACAAAGCTTTGGGGAAACAATTTACTTTTAGCCTTATAGAAGCCTTATAGAAGCCAACTAGCAAGGCAAGGGAGTGAAATTCCCTGAAACTTAAGTCTGTCTTTTAACCAGCTATCCATTATTCTGGTAGCTTTGGTCACACAAAGTAAGTTGTGGACAGAAGGCGCAGGAAAAGCGTGACCCCATGGACAGAAAGGAGAATCCTAACTATCTGATCAAGCCTGAGGCGCCAATAGCTCTCACATTTGTTGACTTTATAAAGTCAAAGCACAGCCCTGAGTTTCTCCAAAGGCTCATAAGCCTGGAGCATACATAAGTCTCCGAAGTAAAGTATTTCTGAATTGTCTCCTAAGACTAAGTGAAAATGAAATTTCTTATTTTTACTTGGGTTGTGGGGAAAGTAACTGTTTTCTGGTGGATAGAATACAAGAAAATTCACTGGTAATACTATATAGATCTCAGTAAACATGACCAGGTCCCTGTCCCAAATGAAACCATGCCTCCTCTCTCACCCTAGAGAGCAAGGACCTGGGAGTGACGAGAGAATACCAGAAAGCTCTCTGTAACATGGCGTTGCTGAACCAAGCCCATTTTGCCCAGTAAGTAATATGCCAATCACTGAGACAACAAGTTTTGCAGTAGAGATTGGATTTGTTCACATGACAGCCAAGCAAGGAGGTGGAAGGTCTCAAATTTGCGTCCCCCAGTGATGAGGTTTAGGAATATTTACGGGATAGAGAAGCAGGTTGGTCTGAGACATAGGCAAAGGTGATTGGGGGCAAGGAAAATTGAGGTAATCGGTGTTCTCCACAAGTGTAGTCAAGTTTCATGGCTCTTCATAGGATGCATGCTTGAAAACTAGTGACATTACATGAGCTAAGGGAAGGGCTATCACTCCTCTGACATCAAAAGGTCAGACATTCATGCTGGCCCAGACATTCACTCATTGAAGTTCCTGTGGTATCACAATGTTTGAACTGGACAAGAGCTGAGTCTAAGTTCCTAAAAAACAACCTGGCTAACCATTATCACTGTGAACCATACATCCGAGATGTCTTCTATAGGGAGGTTCAATGGATATCTTGCTTTGCTACGTGGAATTTACAGTTAATTTTTTAAAGCAGCTAAGTTAGCTAAAAACAATCAAGGCATGTTGATGAGCCTAGTCAGTTTTGCCTTTTCAACAGAAATTAAGTTAAAGCATAAGGTAATGCTAGCCATTGTCCTGCCAATAAATTCCTTAGCTATTTGTTTCCTTTTAGGAGAATCCACTCTCCATGCCCCGAATCTCACAGCAAGAAAACAAGTAGGTTTAAGAGAAGAAGCGTGGTCACCAAATAGGACTGTGGTGGTGTTTTTGTTGCTACCTTGCCTAAACTGAACCACATTCAACAAATTTCTCAATTAGAATGGACCATAAGAAATATTCTTGTGTGGGATTTGAAGTGCAAAAGTGAAACAGCTATTATTTTGCTAGGTTACACTGACAAGGAATCTCTATGAATAAACTTTAGTCAGGCTAACCTGAAGGGTTTAACCCTTTTCTAGACGAGGCCTCATCCTTAGCCAGCTGAGATCAGTTTGGCAAGAATCCCCTCACTTTTAACATCTAATCAAGTTCCTCTCAGTGATTTTTCATCTACTAGTCCCCTCATTCTGCTCATTGGCTACAAATCTCCAGCTGTCTTTGCTATATTCAAAGTTGAACTCAGTTCTATACTGAAGTCTGTCTCCCCTACTGCAGTAGCTCCAGTGACATCTGTCTTGCCATTTTTAACAAGTGTACAGTGCAATTTTTTGTTTTACAACATATATTGCTTTATATATGATAGCCCAATAGTTGCTGTCAGTGTCAGATATTTACTTGTTTACTTCATACACGTGAAAGAGTGACTGAGCCTGCAACTGAGATCCCCCTTCAGCTTCTTCAGCTCATGTGTCAGGTGTGTGTTTAGCTTCATGATGATAGGCCACAGCTTTTGCAAGATGTCCGTACCACTGAGGCCAGAGATCTTGAGAACTGACATGAATTTCAGTCCATCTCCATGGTCTTTAACTCATGTCTGCAGATTTCAGCATGTTCCTGCT
Source organism: Tarsius wallacei (assembly GCA_963574415.1). Lineage (NCBI taxonomy): Eukaryota > Metazoa > Chordata > Mammalia > Primates > Tarsiidae > Tarsius > Tarsius wallacei. The sequence continues at coordinate 4,915 of CAUYQG010101440.1, read as the reverse complement.
TTCTCCAGCTTTGTCATATATCGCTCCTTCTGGATTACCCCGAACTTCAAGTTCCAGCATCAGACTTGAGGACAACAGCTTTCCATAGAGACTGTTTAACTACCTTTCACAATTGCCTAAAGTCAGATCTTTACAACAAAGCAAATCATTTTAATTTTTACAAATACATAAATAGATGATAGACATAAAAATAGAAATTGAGATATAACTGTAGATATAGATTATCTGGATACATATAGATAAATTATATATTACATAGATACATATAGATAAATGCATATAGACATATAGGTTCTGCGTCTCTGGTAGAAGCATGACTGATAGAAGGAGCAAAAAGCTATGCTATATCTTATGCATCCCTAGAGTACTACAGTATTCAGGTAGATTCAGGATTCTGAAAATGAAGAATGTGAGGCAATAAACAGGCTGGAAGTTAAACTTCAGTTTCTGTTCATTTTCAGGAACATCAGGAATTCTCCAAGCTCAGGGAATATGCCTTTTGAAGCAGTGCCCTCTAGTCTGGGGGGATAACCTTGAAGATTCTATGTGGTGCTGCTACATCAAAGGAGAAAAGTGTATGCCATTCAATATGAGGCTCAGTTGTATTGGAGTATCTTTTACACAGCTTGGAGATATGCTCAGCATTTGGACAGGAACTTTGGGAAGCTAAATAAAAAACTGTCATGCCCACGGCTTCCTATAAATGACTTGTGGAAAAGGTGACGGAAAACAATAAGGAGAAGACATTTTGAAGGACATTAAAGGGTTTACAATGTTATTTACAACCTGAAGGGTTTACAATGTTATTTGTTCTTATCTTTCTTTTTATTTTTCTATAATTACTAGTACGATTTTATTTACAACCTGAAGGGTTTACAATGTTATTTGTTCTTATCTTTCTTTTTATTTTTCTATAACTACTCTGCTAAGAGAAGAGCTGTCAGGATTATAGGCCTGAAAGTGTCCTTCTTGTAGAGGATATATCATTAATTCAAATGAACAGATATGCAAAAAGAGGTTTATAAACTTTAACGAACTTGTCCATTTCATCTGCCTTGGAAACAGAAAAGTCAGAATTTACATCTAGTCCTGTGTTACCCAAAGTTCTGGATCTTAGTATCCAGGACATCTCAAAAATATTGCAATTTCAGTTCCAGACCGCTGCAATGTCATATATTACAAAAAGAAAGTTGTGAGTTTTTTTTTTTTTTTTTGGTTTCTCAGTGCATAGAAAAGTAATGTTTACATTATACTATAGTCTATTAGATGTATAATAACATTATGTCTAAAAATCTGTTTACATATCTTAATTTAAAATACTTTATTGCTAAAAAATACTAATGATCATTTCAGCCTTCATCGAGTCATAATCTTTTTGCTGGTGGAGGATCTTGCCTTGATGTTGATGACTGCTGACTGATCAGATTGGTGGTTGCTGAAGATTGCATGGCTGTGATAATTTCTTAAAACCATGAAGTCTGCAGCATTGATTGACTCTTCCTCTCTTGAAATAATTCTTTGTTGCATAAGATACTTTTCGACAGCATTTTAACCACAGTAGGACTGATTTCAAAATAGAAGCCAATTCTTTCAAACATTATCACTGTCTTTATCAGCTAACTTTATGTAATATTCTAAATCTTTTGTTGTCATTTCAACAACAATTACAGTATTTTCACCAAGGGAAGATTGCATCTCAAGAAACTACTTTCTTTGCTCATCCATAAGAAACAACTCCTCATCCACACATCCATCCCATTTATCATGAGCTTGCAGCAATTCAGTCACATCCTCAGGCTCCATTTCTAGGTCTTCACTATTTCCAGCACAGCTGCAGTTACTTCCTCCACTGAAGTCTTGAGCCCCTTAAAGTCATTCATGAGGGTTGGAATCAACTTCTTCAAACTCTTGTTAATGTAGCCATGTTGACTTCCTTCCATGAATCACACATATTCTTAATGGCATCGAGAATAATAAATCCTTTCCAGAAGACTTTCAATTTTCTCTGCCCAGATTCATTAGAGGGATCACTATCTTTGGAAGCTATGACCTAACAACATGTATTTATTAAATAAGAAGACTTGAAAGTCACAATTATTCCTTGATCCACAGGCTTCAAAATGAATATTGTGTTAGCAGACATGAAGATAACATTAGTTTCCTTGTTCATCTCCATTAAAACTCTGGGGTGACCAAGCATATTGTCAGTGAGAAATAATCTTTTGAAACAAATCTTTTTTCTGAGCGTTAGTTTTCAACAATGAGCTTAAAATATGTACTAAACCATGCTGTAAACAGGTGTGCTATCTCTCAGACTTTATTGTTCTATTTATAGAACACAGGCAGAGTAGATTTAGAATAGTTCTTAAGGGCTCTAGGATTTCAGAACAGTGAGTGTTGACTTCAATGCAAAGTCACCAGTTGCCTTAAACCCTAATCAGAAAGTTAGCCTATCCTTTGAATTTTTGAAGCCAGGTATTGACTTCTCCTCTCTAGCTAGAGAAGCCCTCAATGGTACCTTCTTCAAGTAGAAGCCTGTTTTGACGATATTAAAAATGTTTTGTAGTGTAGTCAAATTCATCAATTATCTTAGCTAGATCTTCTGGATAACGTGCTGTAGTTTCTATATTAGCACTTGCTGCTTCACCTTGCATTTTTATATTATGGTTGTGGCTTCTTTCCTTAAACTTCATGAACCAACTTCTTCTGGCTTCCAATCTTTCTGCAGCAGCCTCCTCACCTCTCTCAGCCTTAATAGAATTGAAGAGAGTAAGGGTTTTAGTCTGGATTAGGCTTTGTTAAGTGAATGTTGTGATTGGTCTGATCTTCTGTCCAGACCACTCAAACTTTCTAAAATCAGTAATAAGGCTGTTTTGCTTTCTTCTCATTCACGTATTCACTGTAGCAGCACTTTGAATTTCTTTCAAGTACTTTTCTTTTTTCAGTAATTTTTTTTTCTCTTTTAATTTTTTTGTTTCAAAGATGTGGGGTACAATTCAGGGTTAGGTATACAAATGTTCATTATGTAGGTACCCTCCCCTCTGCCAGCAGATTCCCACTACTGCCAATCTGGCCTCCCTCCATCTCCTGGGGGCAGTTTCCTGTTACTGCCAATCCTTTTCTTATAGTAAAGATAATTGTTCGATGTCTGCTTATGAGTGAGAACATGTGATACTCAGTTCTTTGTTTCTGTGATACGTCACTAACATTATAGAATCAAAGTCCATCCAGGTTCATGATTTTGTCCTTGTTTATGGCTGCATTATATTCCATTGTGTTTATGTACCACTTTTTTATCCAGTCCTCTTTTGATGGGCAGCATGGTTGGTTCTGTGTTCTTGCTACTGTGAACAATGCTGTGATAAACATACGTGTGCAGGTATCTTTTTTATAGAGTGCTTTGAGTTCTTCTGGGTATATTCCCAGTAGGGAGATTGTGGGGTCATATGGAATGTCGATTTTTAGATCTTTTAGAAATTGCCACGCTGTTTTCCACAGAGGTTGTACTAGTTTACACTCCCACCAACAGTGTAGAAGTGTTCCCTTTTCACCACATCCTCTCCAGCATCTGTTGTTTTTGAGTTATTGATGATGGCCATCCTGACTGGAGTTAGGTGGTATCTCAGTGTAGCTTTAATTTGTATTTCTTTGATGACTAGTGAGGCTGAGCATTTTTTCGTATGTTGACTTATTGCATGTCTTATTTGAGAAGTTTCTATTCATATCTTTGTTATGGGGCTGTTTGTTTTTTTCTTTTCAGCATGTTTGAGTTCCTTGTAGATCCTAGATGTTAGGCCTTTGTCAGACATACAGTTGACAAATATTTTTTTCCCAGTCTGTAGGTTGTCTCCCTGCTCTCTTGATGGTTTCTTTGTCTTTGCAGAAGCTTGTCAGTTTGATGATGTCCCATTTGTCTATCTTATCCCTTATGGCATGGGCACTTGGGATTTTGATCAGGAATTGATTGCCAGTTCCAATTTCCATAAGGGTGTCTCCTGAATGTTCCAAGGTTCTTATAGTTTGAGGTTTTACGTTTAGATCTTTGATCCATTTAGAGTCGATTTTTGCGTATGGGGATAGCTAGGGGTCTTGTTTTACTCTTCTGCATGTGGTCAGTCAGTTTTCCCAGCACCAGTAACTGGGGTTCTTTTCTCCCCAGTGGTTGGTGGCGGAGGCTTTGTCAAAGATGAGTTGGTTGAGAAACTGAGGCTTTGCAAGGACTTTGGCAAAGTCTCAGTGTATAAAATAAATGTACAAAAGAAAGCCGTATTTCTATACACCAACAATAAACAGAAACCCAAATAAAAAGCAGAATCCCATTCACAATTGCCACAAAAAAATCAAATGCCTTGGCATTTTCCTAACCAGAGACGTGAAAGACCTTTACAATGAAAACTATAAAACACTGCTCAAAGAAATTAAAGATGACACAAACAAATGGAAAAATATTCCATACTCATGAATTGGAAGAATCAACATTGTTAAGATGTCCATCCTACCCAAGGCGATCTACAGATTTAACACAATAGCCATTAAATTACCAGCAGCATTCTTCTCAGACCTGGAAACAACAATGCAGGAATTCAAATGGAAACAGAAATGACCACAAATAGCCAAAACAATCCTCAGCAAAAACAACAACAACAACAACAACAACAACAAAAAAGTGGAAGGCATCATACTCCCAGACTTTAAACTTTATTATAAAGCTACAATAATCAAAACAGCCTAGTATTGGTACAAGAACAGGCATATAGACCAATGGATTAAGTACTTTTCCATTGTTCTTCCTCTATTTGGGCCTCTCTGTTTCATTAGACACAATGATATGGAAATTAGGCCACTTAATACTGCTACAATTGCTTCTGAGTGTTCAAATGAAAGGAAGAGTCACACATCTCTCACTTTAAATTAA
>CAUYQG010101432.1:0-40571 GCA_963574415.1 Tarsius wallacei | reverse complement strand
AGCCCGTGGGTTCGAGACCCGCCTGGGCAACTTGGCGAGACCTCATCTCTACAATAAATCAAAAATCAGCCGGGTGTTGTAGCGCGCGCCTGTAGTTCCAGCTACCTGGAAGGCTGAGGCGGAAGGATCGCCGGAGCCCAGCAGGTCGAGGCTGCAGTGGCCAGGAGCGGCCACTGCACTCCAGTCTGGGCGACAGAGTGAGACTCCAACACAAAAAAAAAAAAAAAAAAAAAAAGTTAACAATTCTTATCACTCTATAATAGCCTTGTTAAAGGAAGAAGAACAGAAGCAGAGATGAAAATCTTTCTTTTCCATGAGCACAGTTGCCCCACTCTGTTTTGTAGATACAGAAAACTAAATGACAAGGAATCCCCAGTTTACGCAGAACACCCAATGCTGAAACTTCTCCCATCAAAGTCATTGACTCATAAAAGAACGCCATTACTCAAGACTTGAAATAAAAGATTTATTAGTCTACTGTTGAAACCTAGTCAATTCTTTTTTTTCTTTTAAATCAATTTTAACTACTACTGAGGATTATATGACTCATAAACCCATGATGGATGTGCCAACCAATATCACATCTAACCTCTGAGACTTTTCAAATCAGTCTAACCTTAAAGTGGGTACAATCAGTATTTTATAGACTTTTAATTTAATAAAGAAATTGATGTTCTGAAAAACACAATGTTTGTTATTCTCTAAGAGGATATGCTGGCTTTCTCAATTAAATACTAACACAAATGAAAAATGTGTTCTCTACATTTTAATTTTGCACAAATCATTACCCGAAGGATAAAATCATAAGTCTTCTTTAATTTTTATACAACATAATACCAAAGGCCAGTGTTAAAAGGCCTTAGATATTAAATGACATTAGAAATTTTTTCTCCTGAGACAAAACAATGATACGTTTAGGTGTGAAATGTCATAAAAGAACAAAAAAAAAAGAAAAAGAAAAATGTCAATGATTGTTTAATCAAGGTAATGAATATATGAGCGTCTATTATACTATTATTTGAACTTTTATGTATGTTTAAAAACTCATAATAAAAGTTTGAAGAAAAAGGAAAAGGAGACGAATAAGTACAAATTCTGTATTTATTTTGTTATTACTGCATGTTTTGAATCAATTACTCAAAATTACCACTAAATTCACCTGCAAGTATTTATATGAAGTATGGACTAAAATTACACCATTACTCTTAGTGTAAAAGGTGGAGAAATTTAAGAATCACACAGTTGCTAAGTCATCTGGACCACTCATCCTTCGGATACTCAAATTGTCTCCACTACCACATATGGCCTCGAGGAAAGGTAAACTTCCTGTCATCTAATGCCATCATTTGTCCCTTACCAGGAGAGCACTGGCACAAAATCCTCCCATATATTAATCCATCATCTGTTTTCCTAAAGTTTCTATCATTTGTTCTGATTGGGATACATTTAAGATCAACTTTTACACGATTCTTCCAGAATTTGAGAACAGATTTCATCTTCCTACTGTATTCCTTTTACCCAGCTTAAACCTTTTACATCTTTTTAACTGTTTGGCACAAGACTATTCTTATCCTTTCATTTTCTAGTTGTATGTTTTCCTGAACACACTCCAGTGTACCCACAGCTCAATGTTAACTCCAAGTGGGTTCAAGCAGAGGGAATCATGATACAGTTGCCAGCTCCCTAAACTAATGTATTATAGATAAAATGAATGGTGGATTTTTCAGAGTACAATTTCACACTGCTAATTCATCATAAGCTGTTGAAAAAGTTGATGTTTGTGATATATTAATGTTTTTGGATTTCTTACACGTCCCTGATTAATATTATCTATTTTCACTTAGTTTAAGTTTCTAAGACCATTTGGGTCCTGATTCTATCATCAACTATTAATGCTAATTTGTTCCGCATCTAATGTATCAAAGCAAGTTAGTAATATTGCAAAGACAGAGTGTACTTCTTTCCCCTCTGCCTTTAGGTCGTATTCAGTTTTGTTTTTATGACAAAGTCAGTGATAAAGTTGGTGAGCAAGAGAGAGTTGAAGACAATCTCATGTCATAATCTCATAGATAGCCCCACTTGGAGGCTTCCCCTGTAGTTACACTAACTCATGATCTTCTTGACTATTCTAGCTAACAGTTCATATGACTCCATCATTTCTATAGGAACATCACCATAAACCTTTTCATCTAAGTCTAGATGTGCTATGTCTTCCACATCATAATAATGCATCTCCACTGGATTTTTCACAGATGGCTGCCCCTGCCTTTTTTTCAGTGTTTTCTATCCACTGCAACCACAGTAAAATTTCTAAAATGTGACTCTGATCTTATCACTCAACTTCCTAAAATATTTTCCTGACTAACTGATTTTTAAGATTAATGTTATTTAAAAGGTATTTCATAATTTGTCTTCTGGGCTCATTTTTGAGTTCTGACAATTAAGTTCGCAAACATGTCATTGTGCTTATGTTACTAGCACTGTACAGATAGCTATATTGGAACTCCCTCTTTCCTCACCTGATCTGGCCCCCAAAGACTTTTTTCTTTGCCCAAGGATAAAGAAAATATTGAAAGGAAATCATGTGATGATATTCAAGACACCAAAGATAATACGACAATGGCTCTGATGGTCATTCCAGAAAGAATTTCAAAATTGCTTTGAGAGATGTACTAGGCACTGGTATTGGTGCATAACTTCCCAAGTGGAGTACTTTGAAGGTGACCATAGTAATATTCAGCAATGAAGTATGTAACACTTTCTAGGATGAGTTTCTGAACTTAATTTTCAGACCTCATAAACATATACATACACATAGACACACAAACACACATTAATTCACATATCAACTCTCTTTCATTGTGAGTTTTTGGGACATTCACCTTCTCAGTATAAAACATATTTAAACCTAAGCTCACTCTGATTGAAGAATGAAAGCTTCTGACAATCAGCATGTCTTGAGAACATACTCCATATCAGGCATTGTGTAAAATATTTTGCAAATATTAACAGAACATCATCAACAAATGTGCTTGAATCACATTTTCTGTCTTCAATGTATTTCCCATTGTTTTAGTATTTGAAATTTTTAGTCTAAGTTTTACTATGATATTTAAATTGTCCAAATTATTGGGTCTAAGAATTGTTTTCCTCCTTTATACTTCATAGTTGCAAAGGTTAGCTTACTACTTAGAACAAGTAATTTGCTTTACTGGACCTATGTGTTCTGCTTTAACAAGAGCTTGGAGCAGGTCCAGAATTCTGAGTATCTTCCTAAGGTTGGCTACAGTCAATAGGTGATGGTACTGCATTAGGTTCACAGGAGACTTCAATTCAAGCCCCATCTTTTAACTGCTATACTATACTGCTTCCTGCGGGGTAATATTAGCACTCTTTATCATTTCCTTCTGGCTTTTTTCTCAATAGCTTTCCTCTTTCTGAAAGGTAAATACTCTTAATTTTCTAAAAGAAATGTTTGAGTTTTACATTTACACGACATCTGACTATGACATTCTAAAACTTATTTTTTTTTCTGAAGTTGATGGATGCCATCTTAGTTACCTACACATGGACCTGAATGACTAACACACCATGGAAAAATAAGTAGGTAACTGCTCCCCAAAAAGCAATTATGTGGAAAGTGCATAATGTATTGCATGACATTTTCAGGGCAGGAACAGTGGCTGGTCTCTATTTCACACTGAGAGATGTCTCCCACCCTTCCCACTTGTTTTGGATTCCTTTGGATCATGAAGCAACAGATATTTCTACTTTAATAAAAAGACTGGCTATAACCTTCATTATAAGGTTACTAAATTGCCTCATCTCATCAAAACATACAAATTAGCACCTTTGTGGCTATTTCAGGTAAAATAAAACTCAACATATATGTGACCAGTGAAAATCCTGCCTGTGAATGTCCTGGAAATTTTGCAGATCTAGCATTCTTGTCTGCTCTTCAAATATAGAAAACATTAAAGGTTGCATACATCCTCCTACACCTACCTACACCTACCATGTTCAATTCAACTCCGACTTGTACTGGGCATTTGCAAAAAGGAAGCTGTTGATGTAGTCTAAAAAAATACAAGCTAGATGGCAATATATAAACTAAAATCAAGTTGCAGGAAATAGTGTAATAGTCCGATTGGACAGAGATTTGTTGTTCTCTGGCATTTAAATGTGGTTTCTTATTTTAAAAATAAATAAGCTTTTGCCTTTACAAACCTCCTACTGTTTCTAACATATTTTCCAGTAGTAGATGGAAAATAGGTGTTGATTTTTCTTTTTATAAATGGACTGTTAAAACCCGGGGAGGACCTCAAAATTACACATTCAAATAATATTAATTTTAAAGTAGCTGTACTACATACTGGGAGGAAAATTGGGAAATGGCTGCTTAAATGTTAGCAATTTAAGACCTAGAAGGAATGTATACTGATTGAGAAGGCAGATGCTTGAATAGTATCAGGATATAAATAGAACTGATCAAACTGAGATAATAGGGAAGGCAGCCACATAAATAATCATCATATAAACAGTATAAATAACACCAACTATTTGATGGTCAAGGGCTCACACTTTAATTATACTGATTAAAAAAAAAAAAAAACAGGTCAGCTAAATGTAAAGAAAAGGCAAAAAGTGAATAGATGAACAAGTCTCTTTACTATCCAGAAATCCATTTTCTTCTCTGCAAAATAAAGGAATCAGGTGAAATGATCTTGAATATCAGAAATTCAGAAAACTTATATGATTCTAAAACTGCTTAAGGACTGCGGAGAAATACTGATTCTGAATTTAAGAAGATCTGATTAAATGCCAATCTCTTTCAAATAGAGGACATTTCTTAACACTCATTTGCAATAAAAATATTGATTTGAAAAACCATGTGTCAAAATATTATTAAGTTCAATCAATAAAAATATACATGCAAATATGTTTTGAGTTTGGAAATAGTGTTTAGATATCATGAGGCTAAATTAGTGGTATTGAAATGAAGATCCTTGAATTTTAATCCAGAAATAATAATTTAAAAGATGGCAAGCAAATTCATATTTTACAAGAATGCAAATTAATGTGATTGTAATAGTGCAATTTATAAGGCAACCCAAGTGAAACAGCATAAGATGGAGTCAATAAAGCCAAAGAATAGTTATTTTAAAGTTGCTTAGCTTTGTCAGTACACTTTAACTTGCCCTCTAATCACTAGCCAAAGACAAAACCAGTTGCTCTGAAGTAGCTATTGAAAATGGTTTTACAACATCCTCCCAGCTTGTTTGGTAAGCAAGTTAATCTCATCAGCTCTTCATGGCCTTCATGACACAGACCACAACAACATGACAGCAATCACGTGACAAACCCACCCATCTGTCTGCCATTCATCACCTGACATCAGTCCCTGTACTTACCTGCCCTCCATAATGACATAAAACAAACCTTCATCCAATCACCTTAAGGACCTGCCCCCATCAAAGGCAAGATTTAAAAGCATTCAACCTCAAGCAGCCATTTGCCATTGTTTTGTTAAGCACTGGCCAGGCCATTTGTTCTTTGAGCTATGGCTGCCATGTTTTCCTGGTTTTGGCCCCTGGCTGATTTTTTTTTCAATAGAGATGAAGTTTTGCTGTGTTGTCTGGAATTTCTGGACTGGTCTGGAATTTCTGGACTCAAGCAATTCACATGCCTCAGCCTCTCAAAGTGCTGGGATTAAAGGCATGAGCCACCATGCCCTGCCTGTTTTAAAGCTATAAGAGGGAGGATCCCCAAAAAACTGAAATAATCTTTTGGAGGGTGGGTCCCATGTAGTACAGGTTTCCTCTACTAAGTATCAGTGTTCCAGCCTGCATTGTCAAAGGCTGCATTCCGCTTCAGTGAATTATTTTTTTTTAAGATTCTTCCAATTTCTTTGCCCATTTCATGATGAGTGATTTACACAAACAACCTGCCCCACACTGTGCTAAGAGTTCAGCAACTTTTCACCAGAAAGTGTATGATGTCCATCCCCACCCTCCCTATTCACTCAGTCTCCTCCCTAACAATATTTTTTTGTGTTTCCCCAGATGAAAACAGTCCTCAAAGAGAAATGTTTTGCCAATATGGAAGAGGTGAAACAACACACAGCAGAAACATTAAAGCCACTAAAGCTGACGAGTTCAAAAAGTGTCATAAGCAGTGGAAAAAATGTCTCCGTAGGTGTACTGCATTAAATGAAGAATACTTTGAATAATCGAAGGTGACTGAAGTTTCAACATGTAAGAACAAATACACCTTTTTTATAAATTCTGGGAGTTTGGGGGGTCTTCCTTTGCGGTATTTTTTTTTTTTCTGAGTTGGAGTCTCACTCTGTCACCTAGGCTGGAGGACAGTGGCATGATCACAGCCACCTCAGCCTTGACCTGCTGGGCTCCGGCGATCCTTCCGCCTCAGCCTTCCAAGTAGCTGAAACTACAAGCGCGCGCTACCGAGCCCGGCTCCTTTGTGGTATTAGTCAAACCTAAAGTGTCCTGAGAGTGCTAAAAACATTAACATCATGTTAACATTAAGAAAACCTCATTATCTCCTTCACGAAGCCCTCTTCGCCACAAACTTGACAGATATCAAGCTCCCTTTTGCAACATCGTTTTTATTCCAGTTTTTTCTAGTACTTCTAATAACAAGGGCATTCCTCTGTTACCACACGTGGTTCCTCTGAAACCTCTTTAAGAACAGGAAAGATAACTTACTCATCTTTGACTTGTTGGACTTAACTTGGTACCTGGCATGTAGTGTGTGTCTTAAATAAATGCATGAAGCATAAGCCACTAATATGGAGAGAAAATATAAGAGTGTTGCATGTAATAACACAAAATAAAGGAAGAAAATTTAAAGTCATATTTTTATATCAACATAAAAGAAATTGACCATTTAGTCAATTTATTTTTTATTTGGTCATTATTTATTTCTCTTTTTGCAGGTAACTAAGACAATCATGTGGATTACATTGTGTCCCTTCTAGAAACCCAAAAGCAATCTAGAAAGCCTCACTCATTTGTTTTCATAAATTATAAAATGTCACGCATAATTTTTATAATTATGACAGTCTGTCGAATAGAGGATTAAATTTCTAAGGCTAATTTGAATGTATAAAAAAAAAAATTCTTACACTTCAGAACTAGTTTCAGCATTCAATATAAGGTATTTTTTCTGTGAAATTTAAAAACTGAATGAACCCAAAGCAGATATGGGAAGAAAATATAGAAAGTTGTCAATAAAATGTAACTGTGTACAGTAAAAAAAATTAAAGCTTAGTAGCTTTTATTTCCAAATATCTAACTCAAAAAATCACTCCAAAAGCTTTAATTGCAGATAATTTCACTAATCCAGTAGAGATCTAATGCAGTTATAATGTACACATGCAAAATTGATACATACTCACAAGGACTCATACAAAAGCAAGGTCTGAAAAAAGCTTAAACAACCAGCTAGTTTGTCCAGAATCAAAGAAGAGGAGAAAAAAATAGGATGTTCTGACACTGTCAAACAAAGCAATAGGTCACTGACCAAAATGTTTACACTGATGTTTGTGTAGACCCAATCTAAGTGAATATCTCTTGGTCAAATGAAACAATCAACCTGTAGACTTTGGAGATTTGTGTGTTCAAGATGGAGCATGATCCAACACACAAACACACAACTGACAGATTTTAATTTAAAACTGGTAATACTCCCAAATATCTCCTGAGAAATGAACTGTGGATCTATATTCAAGCAAACTTTTAAAGCATTTGTTCTAAAATTCAGTTGTTTATGAGAATTACTAGTCTGTAATCTCTTATACATTTGCTCCATGTTGAATTTGCAGCTCTTAGCTGAGTGACTGTAACACAGTAGGTGCTCAATAAATAATTTTTGCACTAATAGAATTCTATTGACTTACAGAATAAAGAAATCATTGAGCAAGTAATTCTCATATTTCTCTTAGTGAAAAGTGTAAACCACATAGATATTGAAGAGTTAGACAAATTATACTAGAAATTACATCTGTTCAAAGATGTTTATAGCAAAATCATTTTAATAAAATAGAAACATTCTGAATGTGTATCACCTGCGGGTTGGTTCTATACAGAATTGTAAACCACCAGAGGAATAGTGTGTGATCATTAAAAATACATGGATAAATGTGCATTTATTGACATGGAAAAATATTCAGGATATATTGCTAATAAATAAAGGCAATATTGTGTAGCAATTAAAAACAAGAGCTCGGAAATCAGTCTGCTTGGGTTCACAGCCCAGTTCAACCTTTCTGTTGAGTGGCCTTAGGCAAATCACTAATTTATTCTTTTAATACACAAGTTTCCTGTTGAAAAAAAATATGCTAAGTTATTGGTAATATTAAGTTCCAACTTCATAGGATTGTTGTGAAGATTGAATGAGTGAATAAATTAAAATTCTTAGAACAGCAATGCTATCTTATTAAAACTAAGCTATTCCATGTTAGTTGCATCAATATATTTTCTTAAGGATATACAAATATAAAATAAATGTGCATACATTGAATGTGTCTTAATGAAAATACATAATGGGGATTATCTCTGCATAACAGAATTATAGATACTCTTTTCTGGACTTCTGAAAATAAAATGAATTTTCATACATTGGAGGTAGCTTTATAGACAAAAATCAATTTTTGATGATGGAGCAACTTGGGATTGGACAGAACCCAACCAAAAGGAAGAACAATTTCAAACACAGGGAAATATCCCAATACAGATTTAGTAAACTTAGCCCATTACTGTAGAAATGAACCCATTTACCGTTATAAAACAATGACCTTGAAAATTGAACTAAAAAATGACTTGGTTTTAAAGAGGCAATTCAGATCAATTCAGACAATGCCACTTTTTCATTCCCTATATCCCACACCCTAGCACTCTCCAATATTTTTTAAGCATGTCAGTGAACTTATTGGTTTACATTTTCCCTCAAACTTCAGATGTGCTAAGCAATCCAAAATCAAATTGTCGTTCAAATTAAAAACCAACCGTGAGTTAAATGAAAATACAGTAAGTCCCCTACATAGGAACAAGTTCCATTCTAATAGTGCATTCATATGTCCAATTTGTTAATAAATTCAACAAAGTTAGCCTAGATACCCAATTAGCACAACTGGCTATATAGTACTGTAATATAATAGGCTCATGATACTTTTCACACTGATAATACAGAAAAAACAAACACAAAATATAAAGAAAGCATTTGAAATGTTACAGTACACTACCTTGAAAAATATAGTTGTAGAGTACAGTACAGCAGCTGTCAAACAGGGGCTGGCATGAGGTGAACAGGGGAAAAAATGTGACTGACTGGAGGAGGGAGAAGTAGGAAATGGTAGAGCTGAAGGACATTCAGCTATAGGAGACAAAGGACAAGACAGATGACATGATTGGATATGTGAACCCAAGTTTGCATCTTTGAAAGTTTGCAACTTGAAGGTTTGTATGTAGGGGACTTTTTATAAATAAGGATATTTAAAAATCAAGGCAAAACAAGTATATGAAAGTAATTTTAAAATAATCTTTTAAAATTTCTTCTGCCGAGCTGATACTGGGAATGGTAAATGATAATTCTCCTGTAATAGGTTATCTTGGTGTGTAAAGAGGGCTTGCAAGGACTCAGGGGAATGAGTAGAGGTTCCTCTGCAAGGTGAGTTCATTATGCCCCTGGGTAGGGTCTTCTACTAAACATTTTTGGAAAAGAATGATGAGATTCATATTTATTTTATTAAGTCAGCCCAAAATTTACCAAGGGCATATGCAAGTGATGTTAATTGTATACTGAAGAACTATTATCAAAGTGTCTTGCTAGTGTGAGGTTATCCTAATGTGATTAGTTACTTTAAACAGGCACTTTCCTATAGTATCTAGGATGCTTAAACTACTAAACACATTGCTGCAAAGTTTAACTTAATTGATTCCAAGAAAAATAAATAACTCCCTAGTTGGGTAGTGCCCATGTGAGAACAATACAAAACAAGCTCTTTCTTCCTCCAATAAGTTAAAGAATGACAGCTTTCAGCAGCATTTTCAAACATTCTCATTTGCATAAAGCCACAGATCAGAAGAGTGACTTTTAGCGCTTTACAATTCAAAAATCAACACTCATTCACTGTTTCGTTTATCATAACAGATGTTCTGATCACCATTCCAAGGTCACCATGTACAGTATACATGTTTATATAATTACAAGAGAAAAGAGGTTAAAACGTTGTACCTCATCCAATACTGTCAAAATGAACCAATACAATGCTTCACACAGGGGAACAGAAGAAAGTAAATGCAAGCACTATAAATATACATAAGCCACAACCAAAACGATTTCCCAATCCAATCTTCAAAAATGGATTCCTCCCAATAGACATATAAGAGCCAACATACATCGGATCTGCCTGGTGTGACCTAGTTGAAGGCAGCCTAGGAGCAGAGATGGAATTTCTACTACATTTGTAGGCTGCCATGAATATGTATACAGATTTTATCAGAGGAAAACAAATATCCCATATTCCTAATCTGAGCAAAACTACCATTTGTTTTTCTTCTCACATACCTGTTTGTGACACAGAAAGCATGGCACAAAGTACACTTCAGAGAAAAGCTGAGAAAGGGTTATTTATAGACAGATTCATAGAATGAAGATACTGAGACAACGGTACAAACGTAAACAAAGCTATTTTTCCTCTAAAGCAAGAAAAAGCTTGGGCTGCTATATACACCGCCTGCGTCTAAATCCACCTGAGTTTTCTCTGGTATCTGTTTAAATTTTATATATTTAAGTGTTTTGATAAAAAATATAGAATGCTTAAGCATAATATGCCATGCTTATACGAATTTACAAGAAAATTAAAAGACATCATATCTATGATCAGCGTCAAACAGGGAGGTGGTTCCGAGTCTGGAACTCTAGCCCTGGCTCTGCTATTAACCAAATAAATTTTAAGAAAGCCAATTAAGCATTCTGATCCTTAGTTTACCAAACTGTGACCTGAAAAGCTTGGAGGACTCCAGTGAAGGAAGGTTCATGCTGTTCTTTCTTATCTGCCTAACTGGAGTGCCCAGCACAGTGCTTAGTACATAAAAGATACTCTATTCATGAATATTTATTCATTTGAATGAGTGAATTACTTAACAGATCAATGAATAAAGGCACCCATGAGACCCCTGCCTATCTAAATTATCTATGATTTTAGGTGGCTAATTTTTATGACAAACAAAATGTTTAAAGTTAAATCCTATTTCTGATGAGAATGTGTGTTTTCTGAAATGGGTAATAGTTATCTAGAAAGTAATATTGCTGTATCACAACTTAAAAATCCCCTGTCAGCCCAGTATGAATCATGTACCTGCCTGGAGAAAGCAAAGTTAATATAATGACTTAACTGAGTCATCCGGTGAGTGCCCAGTAATACAGACAAAGTTAGAGACCTCATCCATGATCAAATTTCTACTGGTGGTGACTTAATTAACCATTGACCTTGTACTGAACAGCAGAAATCATAACTGTGGATTTCTGTCAGCCTACTGGCTTTTCTGTTAATGTCACATCTTATCCAAGAAGAGGAAGAGAGTTTTACTTTCTAGAAACAGATAAGATCTTTGGAATAATCCAATCATTGTATTTCTATCCTATGATATTATTATGCTAATGAGTTACTCTCCACAAAGTCATTCTCTATGGATTTTATTCAAGCTTAGAAGAAAAGGTTAGAAAGAAATAACACTGATTTGAGCCTATACCAAGGAAATTATAGAAGGTTTTCAGTCACCTTGTACTTCTATGACACCTAAATATCTTCTTGAAAAGCAAAAAATATAGTTGAGATTTTAAAAATCATGCCCAACTTCTAGCAATTTAAAATATAATTACTTAAGCCTTTTTTCTTTTGGATATTTTCACTAATATAGATAGGTATTGGAGAGAAAATGAAGAAAGGAAGGAAAGAAGAAGGGAGGGAAGGGAAAGGAACAGAGAAAGAACTAATGACTCCAAAGCACTTGGTAATTAACATTGTTTCCATAGGTGCTGCACCACAAACTCACACTGGGTGAGAAAAGCATTAGTGCTGCTCCAATTTTCAGATGAGAAATCAGAGTTTCATTAAGAGAAATTAAGTAATTTGCTTAAGATCACACAGCAGCAATGTAATATAGCCAGGATTCAAATTCCGTCCTTCTGAAAATAAGCATCAAACCTTTTTATTATATTTCAGCCACAGTATATGCATTTTGTTGAGGGGTAGTGAAAAATAGGAATTGACTTTAAAAATGAGAATGGTGACAATTTCTCTCTCCTACAATGATATCCAGATATCAATGAATTGTTTCATTCAGTAATTATGTAAGCTTCCAAAACACATTAGTGATTGTACACCCCTCATATTTTATTATGTTGCTCTTGCTATATCTTCAAGTTTCTAGGTCTATTTTAAATTTTGAGGTTCGAGCCACCCACTGGTTTGAGGACTTACATTTAATTGCCCCTAAAAAGGGAAGCCAGTAAATATTATCTTTTAAATGTTATATTCTACCATAAAGAAACTAAGATATCACATCTTGCTTAGAGAGGAACAGAAAAAAAAATGTTCATCGTCAAATAGGTCATTACATATTTAAATAAATTATTGGCTTTTTAAACTATCATTATGTGGATAATTAACCAATTTTCTTGTCTTCTAACAGCCCTTCAAATAGCATAGTTTATCATCCATGGCTCTGAAACTTCCCTTTGGCCATTGATTAAAATGAATAAAATGAGTGTTACAAAATTTGGAAAACGTCTCTTCTTCTTAGAGGCAATATTTACTTCTGCTAAATTCGAACAGCACTTAAAACTGTGCTATTTATCACTTAATTATATGTTGTCTTGTCTTGTTCTTTTTTCCTATCATAATTTCAGGTATGTTAAACTAGGATCCCAAGAAATCTCATGGCTCCAGAAAGGCAAATGGAAGATGACTAAATTTTTTTAATTGATGTATTGTTAGCTGTCAATATCATCCATTGGATATCTACACATACATGCAGCTGCTGTTACATTACATTTTACATTAAGTTTTATTTTCAAATAATTTAATTTTATGAACAGGGAATTTTAAGTAGAGTTTTCAAATGGTATTAAATTTGTAATAAGAAACAAGGGATTCAATCTGCTTTTTAATTTTCTCAGGATAATTTGCAACTAACCTTTTCTACTAACAAAGATAAGTCCTTGAAACAATTTCAATTTCAATTTTAGTATGTGGCTATGGCGACGCTGTATATTTTCAGAACACATATAAAGACACACTTTTCTTTTATTCTACATGAGTATTATAAAAATAATTATTATACTTTATATTTATATATCATATGGCATAGTATTCCCGCACCACTAAAATCTACTCTGTCGAGAAATTGCAATTGTAAAACTTAAAAAATGCAAGCACACAATTCTTTTTTCTTATTCTTAGCAATTATAAAAGTAATTATGAACAAGATTGCTGGTCAGATGTGTGAAATTTCTGGTTGTTAAAGCCCCAGCTCATAGCCTCTGCTTTAATGAAATATGTCATACAATGCATAGTTCTCTAATATCATTTAACCTATAAATTGTGCTTCTGACCCTTTCATCACTCAAACAGAGAATACAAAGAGTAGAATTCATTATAAATTCATGGAGCTTCTACAACATGAAAAGATACTGGCTATAATTCATTCATGAGTTATTTTCAGTTTATGAAGAAAGGTCTTGCTAGAAGAGAGTAAAAAGCAAAAGCACATTAAATCATAAAATTATATTCACTTTGCTGAGTGTGGTCTGGAAGTTTCTTTGCCAACAGTTTTACTTGCAATCTCACTCCACCATTAAAATCAGATAACTCTTCTGTATTCTCCTCTGCTGCAATGAGCTACAAGATCCTATTTTATTCACCAGTTCATACTTCTAACCTTTTATTTCAGACCTCTAACAAAATGGTCACCTCCTTCTAAGGTAGCTGTGATTAAGTTAGGTAAGTCAACTATGATCCACTAGGCTTGATGTCAATACATTGGAATTAATAAAATTCTACTGTATGCAGCTTACACTGTTGTTGTATATGTTGACTATTTGTTCTTTTATGTCTATTTCATATCTGATCATTTCAGTCATATGATTATATCTTTAAGATCAGGGACTGTATTAATGATTTGACTTACACCTGCCCAAAGGAAATTAGTATATTAAAATAATAATTTGGGCACCCATTAAGCAAATGAAGGCAACAGTGGAATGTATTCAATGAAAAGTAGGTTGAACACTTGTGTAGGGCCCTACTATAAGGAAGTAAAAGATATAGAAAATACAGAGATGACAATCTCATTATGAAAGATAATCTGCTTTAATTAAGGCCATGACTAATGTGATGCAAATCATTCAATAATTCAAATAAAAGATGAATCTATATTATATTGAACACTCACCCTTGGGAAAAGTATGAAAACAGGATTGTTTCTTTCTATACTGATTCTTGTTTAACATTACTTACTGGTTTTCCATTTTATTTTAAATTTATGCAATATAATAAGGAAGAGGTATATCACGCAATGTAACTCTTCTTTGTTATATTGTATAACTTTAAAATAGTATTCAGAGTTGCTTGCAACTTGGGTATTGAGATGTAGACCTTCTGTAAGTCATCCAACTAATGAGCTCAAATTCTACATTGCTAAAATGTGGGGAGATATACTGTACATTATCTAAATTACTCTCCATTTCTTTTTTTAAAAAAGCTATAATTCATTTATTTTCTCCTTCTAAGAATCAGTATAATTTAAATTTTTTAAATGAGAGAAAGAATGAAATAATTTTTGTTTAGAGGTATTACCTGGAGTCCTTAAACTATTTTTAAAATAAGAAGAAACAATTTTCAATTCAGTTGTCACTAAAATCTTACAATCTGCATATATACAGTGAAAGTGTAGAGTTTAATAAACAGGATTTAACATTATACAATCTAATATTAAGAATAGGCAACTTGCCTCTAAAAAAAAAATCACTTTCCACAGGAAAGAAAAAGTCAACAACAAAATGAGGATATAATAATTTCTGGTTTTAAAGAATTACCTTTTTTTTCCTAAGGCAGAGAGTAAACAATTTTACTTCAATTTCTGACTACTGAATTCATTGTGGCGGGCATATTTGTCTCTGTTTAGTGAAAGGCATTAAAGGATATAAATATTTAGAAAGAGAGCCCTAGAACAAGATGAAAATTTTTAAAAAATAGCATTCAATAAGGGCTTCTACATCACACTTTTTAAAGTGCTTTACTTTCATCAATTCATTTCAATAGTGCAAACATCATATACAAGTGAAACTGGAGCACAGAAAAGTTAAATCAACTTCCCAGAGTTACTAAGTTAATAAAAAGCAGAAGACTAGCAACAATAAAGTCTTAGTCCAGAGCTTACATACATAAACGCTGAATTGTGTTGCATCAGGATGAGCTGGGACAAAGAAAAGACAAATTGTTCTGCTCAAGATGTGGTAAACATGACAACAAGGAACTATGAAGAAGAGTTAAAAGGGGGTTTTGGAGTGATTAGCAAGACTGGCTACAAGTCAGGTCAATATCACATAAGCAAGAGAGAAGACAAGAGAAAATGCAGAATGAGAGAGAATAAGAGCATTGTCCAAATGACTTAAAAATAGGGAGGTTTAATGTTCAATGTGAACCTTGAACAATTGTCGTAATACTATAAGAAATGGACTGCCGAGGGTACCTGCATATTGATCATTTGTATACTTAACCCTGAATTGTATCCCACATCTTTAAAATTAAAAATTAAAAAAAAAGTTACTAGACGTGTTCTAGCCATACAGTGACTCAGTAAGTTTTGTCCTACTTAATGTCTTTGTGTGGAGGGTATTTGGGGTAGTCAAGGAATAGAGATTTTGTTTCATATTTGGGGTGATGTCATGACGGCTGCTAGACTACACTGAAATGGAGGAATTCAGAGAAAGCAACTATAACCAGAGACGACTGGGTAAAATACTAGCCTCGTTCCCATGAAAGAATCCTCAAAGATATTGAAAATGACTCAGTGGTCCCATGACATCTTAGTTATACTTCAATATTATCTATTTAACAACTCTTCCACTAAAGACAGAGAACATCCTTGCTTGGAAATGGAATTAACTGTGATGCCACAGGACAGGGTATGCATGAGAGTTCTGCAGAAAACCAAACAGGCTATAAGGGTTTCATGTTAACTTTGTTTTAAAACTGAGAAAGTTCCAAATGAATTCATTCAACACATTAGTATTAAGAATCTCTTTTGTGACAGAGAATAGAGCATTGAACAAAACAGACAAAAATCCCTGTGCTCACAAGGTTTACCTCCTAATGGGCTTACATTTTAATTCAGTATCAACTAACAATCTTAAATAATGGTGATTCAGACCTTGTCTTTTGTATATATATACTAAAATCAACACAGAACAAAAGTTTCGAGATAAAGACTTGTTCAAATTTACATAAAGACATTTTTTTCAAGGGTCAGAACCAGCGGTAACCAAGATAATAGGAGGCCCAAAAAATGGAGTCTTGACAAACTGATCTTATTCGTAGTCAAGATATTGGAGACTCCAGATGACTTTTAGTATGTGTACAAATATATGAAAATATATACACATGGACATATAGACATAGAAATAGACATATAAGCATAATCTCTATTCTAATTCAGGAAAATAATAAAACCATGCTAGAAAGCTGTATCCATAACTACATAGAGTCTGGCATCATCTAGATGAGGTGTCAGTAATCTATGGCCTGTAGGCCAAATCTGACTAGCTACCTGTTTTGATAAATTAAGTTTTATTGGAACACAATCACACCCATTGGCTTATATCCAAGGATGCTTTTGCACTACATAGCAGAGTAGAATAGCTACCACAGACCAAAAGACTCTCAAATTCTAAAATCTTTATCTCTCTGGCCCCTCACAGAAAAAATGTGCTAACCCCCAATTAGGACCATCACTCTCCTTTCCCTGTCTGTCTCTCCTATCTTTCTTCTCTCCCTTTGTTCCTCCCTTTCTCCTTTCATTCCGTCTCTTCCTTTTTAGTGTTTGACTCATCATGACCTCAAAAGCAGTCATTCCAAACTTTTCAGAATTTTCAGATTTATTGAAAAGTCCGTGAAACTGAAGTTTCTCCATTTCTTTTCCTCCCTCCTTCATTCACGTCTATGTTCTCCAATTTTAACCACCCACCTTTGCCCTGAACCAACAGCTTCCAGACTTCATTACCTTGCCCACATACTCGTTTGTTTACACATTTTCTTTATTCTCTTTTAAAAACATAAAAAATAAAACAACATAAAAACGTCCCTCCAATTCTGATTCCCTGTAATACACCACCCTATGTACCTTCACTCATGACTTTAAATTGCAAATATTTACTTAAACATAACTCAAACATAACTCACTGCCTCACTTTATTACCAGACACTTACACTGTAAATTCCTGCATCCTGGTTTTGCCCAGCTACTCCACTGAACTTTATTTAGAAACGACCAAGGGCCAACTCATCACCAATTTTCTATTTTGTTCCTCCTTGAAATCTTTTTGGTAATGAATTGTGTGAGATCTTTATTGAAACTCTGTTCTCATTTGTTTTCTAAGACTCTAAAATATTCCACTAGTATGCAAATAAAATACAAATTTTCCTCAAACATATGCTATACTTCCTTGCCTCAGGCTCATCTTACAGTTGTGTTTTCTTTGAAATAAACTATACTTTTTGTGTGGCACAAGCTCTATCTACTTTAAGTTGTGACAAGATGAGTCCACAGTATACAATACCAGTAAGTAAGCTCCAGGAGGACAAGAAAATGTTTTTTTTCACTCACTCAAGGGCGAGATACACATTAAATACTAAATATCAATTGAATAAACATATTTACTAACTGAAAGAAAATTCAGAAATCATCTGTTCTAATCCTGACCACTTTCACATGTTGATAGAATAAATTATTGATAAAGCTGGCACACTACTGGTTATTCCAATATTTGGTTCCACATTTTAATGGTGCCTCCATTCCATTCTTAAATTTTCATGAAATATTTTCATTTCCAAGGTTTCTTAAGAAAAGTAATGACTCAATACATTTTTAGAAAATCACCTATTACCTCTGGATTATCAGAAATTATGAATTTAGTAGATGGATTATCCAACAGCCACTATTTCATAATATTACTCATTACATATACCTTTTTCCTGAGAAAATTTTGTTCATGTTATATAAGTATATTCAGATATACATGCATTTTTCATTGAGAGACACATTTATTTTAGATAAATACTTACAACACAATTTATCAAAATATTTCTGCAAAGTTTCTCAACAGCATGAGTAAAAAGGTTCTCCACATGTGATCTGTTACCTAAAGTAACATATGAAGCTGTCATCTGTTCAAAAACTAAAACTGGTTCATTGGGAAGTAAAAAATGAAAAAGTCAGCTTTAGTATTACTTGGAGTCATCTTTTGGCAGCATAGTCTATAACTTCTATAACTTCTAATTTCATGAGATTGTATTGCATCAAACAAGAGCTCCAACATATTCCACTAAAATCTGTTGGCTGCCTTTGTATTCCAGGCTCTGTAAGGATAGAATAAACTCTGTAGCTTGAAAAGGTTTATAATATTGTAAAAGGAGAATAAAAGAATTAAGCAACTGGGCTTTAATTTTTGCATCTAAAAATGGAGGTAAAATTCATGCCCTACCAACTCACAACATACTTGAAAGAGTTGGATGAGTCATGAAGACACTCTGAAAAAGAAAAATAACTATAAAAATTCTAATTATTATTGTAGTCATTACACAATAACAAATTAACAAATACCAAAATGTGTAAAAAAAAAAAAAAAAGAGGGAGAAATTGACTTAGAGCAGAGATTTAGGAAAATCTTTATGAGGGAAGTTGGGAAGTTACTTCTGTTCCCATCATCCCTCTGTTACCTTCTCTCCGCTTTGGAAACTATCTATCAGTGGTCTATTTATCGCCAGTTACTTCCCACTCTAAATGTATTGCATCAATGCCAGATCAAGTTATTACTAAGGTCTTCTTGATCCTTGTGTCAATACATACAAACACTCCTAGGATCTTGGAAGAAGCAGTCTACATGCCTTATTTAGAAGTATTCCAGTCTTATCTCCAACTGCTCAGTCTCTCTAACTTTCCACTCTTAACTAAGCTCCTGTAGTAACAATTGCCTATATCATTATTTAGTAATTTATTTTTATTTGTTCCAGTAAAGAATTAATGTGGCTCATTTGGCAATTAATCATGTAATATAATTCTTTGTGGCATCTGTTCTGCTGTTGCACCAAACTGTTACTTATGTTTTCTTTTCCTTTATGCCATTTCTGTTTTTCAGTCTCCTAATCAGACACTAATGGCCATTTAAAATTGTCACTGTGTTTTATTCTTCTACTTGTATCCACATCTCCAGGGTTATAAATGTGATTTGACTTCAATTCATTCCTACAAATATATTGTTGAACAATTGTGCAAAGCACAGTCCTTCTTGCTAAAGAAAGATGATAAGACATAATTCCTGTGAAAACAAAAACATATAAGATATTATCAATTCTGTCCTGTGTCTTCCAGATCCCCTGGGAACCTAGTCTACTGGCCTTCCCAAGAATTGCCTCAGTTGAAGAGTTCCAAGATCAAAGCTCACCTCCTTCATGGGACAGCTTATAGCCAATGACCGATCAATACTAGAATACAAGGACCCAGCTCCTTCACCCCAACCTGTAACAACTCTGCTGGGCCATCTCAGCTTCAGAGCATTCCCTTTGTCCAATTCTGCTGTTTTCTTATCTCCCTACAGAAATTCTTGCACCCTAACTTCCATTTCACAGTCTGCTTCCAAACGAATTCAATCTTTGACTAAAAATATGAAAATGATGCAAATAAACACAATGCCAATTGTGGTTCTCTTTTGTGCTAACCCCTTGGAAACTTTCAGCTAACTATGTTCAATTAAGGTTAAATCATATTATGTTTGATTTATAGTCATTTCCTTATCATGCTTCACTTTAACATCGAATTAAGCAGTGGATCTCACTGTTAATCTACTTATAGCTTATCAAGTGTATGTTATGTAACTTTCTTATCAAAATCAGTCCTAAAACATTTTTTAAAAATATGTGAAAAGAAATAATTATCTTGAGAGAAGAAAAAGAGAGAAAAACATAATTTTCCAATAGAGAGGTACAAAATGACATGGAGGTTCAAGAATTTAGGATTTAGGATTTAGTTTTATTCATCTGAAGATACCTTTAATAAGTTGAAAACAACCATATCTTAGAGAGGATGTGGGGAAAAGGGAACACTTCTACACTGTTGGTGGGAGTGTAAACTAGTACAACCTCTGTGGAAGACAGTTTGACGATTCCTAAAAAATCTAAAAATTGACCTTCCATATGACCCCACAATCCCCCTACTGGTAATATAACCAAAGGAACTCAAATCACTCTATGAAAAAGATATCTGCACATGCATGTTAATTGCAGCATTATTCACAATAGTAAAAACATGGAACCAACGGTGCTGACCATCAAAAGTGGACTGGATAAAAAAATGTGGTACATATATATGATGGAATATTATGCAGCCACAAAGAAGGACAAAATTATGAACTTCACAGCAACTTGGATAGACTTAGAGTCTAAAATACTGAGTGATCTATCATAGAAACAAAGAACTGAGTACCACATGTTCTCACTCATAAGCAGACCTTGAACAATTATCATAATGCTATAAGAAAGAAGCCCCACCCACCCCCATCACCTCCTCTTCCTTCCCCCGGTGGACACTGTGGAGACTGTAAATGAGACTCTCCAGCTCTGCAGGAGACAGGAAAGGGGCTTAGCTATGAGCAGCTGAGAGGAACAATTACAAAACCAGCAACAGGAGGGCAGGGGTGGGGGAGCGGGATTGGCAATAGTGTGAAACTGTCAGGGGAGGTGGGGGCACACTCATCAACAAGGGTATCTGCATAATGAACATCTGTATGCCTAACCCTGAATTGTACCCCATATCTTCAAAATAAAATTAAAAAAAAAAAAATAAATTGCATTTGAGATGGATCTTGAAAATAGGACTTGGCAGATAGAGGCAAAGAAGTAGCAGAGAATCTGCATGGGTGAGGGGTAGAAAAGCCTGGAAGGAATTGTAACATGAGCTAGACCACAAAGGATGGTTAATATTTAGAAGACTAAAAATAAGGAGAGAGAAAGAAATCATAAGTGGACAGTAAATCCAGGTTACAAAGGTATAAATTATAATTATGTAAGCCGGGCTTGGTGGTTCAGCATGTAATCCTGTGCCTTGGGAGGCTGAGGTAAGTGGATTGCCTGAGCCCGCGGGTTCAAGACCTGCCTGGGCAAATTGGTGAGACCTCATCTCTACAATAAGTCAAAAAATTAGCCGGGCGTGGTAGCCCGCACCTGTAGTTCTAGCTACTTGGAAGGCTGAGGCGGAAGGATCGCGGGAGCCCAGCAGGTCGAGGCTGCAGTGGCCGGGAGCGGCCACTGCACTCCAGTCTGGGCGACTGAGTGAGACTCCAACTCAAAAATAAAAATAAAAATAAAAATAAATAAAAATAATAATAATTATGTGGACTTATGTGGAAGTTATTTTAAAAAAGAGAAAAAAGATAACTAGAACAAAAACATCTTGAAATTAAGGCTGCATCCAAAAAGTCACAGTCTCCCAGATAATTCTGAAAGTACATTAATGTTAAAGTGCAAGTCAGCAAAAATGCCACACATATATGTCTTTCGCCAGTGTTTTAGCAGGTATCAGAAACCATCTTGTTTTACAGAAAAATATAACATTCTGTATTTTCTGCTTAGGGAGGTTTCTTCCTTCCAACTAACCTCTTTTATAATCCATGTATCAGTCAGGGTCCAATGAGGAGACACAAACCACACCAATAATTTAAACAGGAAAAATTTAATGTAAATAATTATTTAATAACAAAAGATTATTAATGTCTAAAAGGGTTAAAATGATTATCTAAAAATTACAGAAATTGCAAATGTAAGGAGAAAGTTCTACTTCTAGGGTTAAGGAAGAAAACAAAGAGGGGGCCAAATTGTAGGCTCTTCCATCCTTCTGCCCTCTGATAAGACCCTGTTAGAAAGATTATGACTGTAGCACACCAGATGGCAAAAATATCTGTGAGGGTATACTAAGTCAGTGCATCAGAAGCTGTCATTTTGGTTGCCTATAATGTTCGTCGAATCACTGTGGGCTGGCATTGATATATAGGAAGCTGCCTTCTGAGTGCCATGGGATGGAGGCAGCCCACCACTGCTGCCAGAGTGCTGGAGAAATTCTCCGGAGGCTGAAGTGGAGAAACTTACAAAGGGCAAGCACCACAGAATTCCCACAAACCTGTCCCCACATGCATTCTAAAAGGAAGAGTCATGTCAGAACTGGGAAGGGAAGCCCTTTCCTCTGCTATGCTTCTGTTGTCTTCTATTAACAAAACCTAGCATTGAGTTACCTGACAAAGGAGAAATGTTTGCAGGGGCTAGCTTTAGTATCACAAGGCAGGGAAAAAGCAGGGTGGATTTGGAGCTGAGAGATAAGAAGCTGATAACTGGTGCAATCTATCACAGAATCAACTTTGGTAAATAATATAACATCACATAGAGGAAAAATAAGCCAGAGTTTTCTTTTTCAAATGTATTATGTTTTAATTTTTTTTAAATGTCCAAATGTACATTAAGTATATTATATAGACAGGGAAGCACATTCAGTTTAAGATATAATATACAGTATAAAACAAAGGCAAGATTAGTCTACCTTTTGAAGTACATAGAATATGAAAAAGTGATTTTATCCATGTTATTGTAAATATGCTCTTCAAGTATGCAAACAAGTTGAGTTAGTAAACAAATAATTCAGTTACCCAAAGTGCTTGAGTTCCAAATCTTCATCTCCAAATGACCTCTCTCCTTGACTCCAGACACATTTAAGCTGTTATCTACTGAACATCTCTATTTGAATGTTCAATATCTACTTCCAGTCCAGTGACCAAATCCCAGTCATGTGATGGAATACTGTAGGATGAAGCCGGTATGTGGGAAGCCAGCTCCCAAAAATAATAACCAACACTGAGTATAATTTCTGTCAGTTACTGAGGTGTGAATATTCCCAACATTGTCTCTTTTATAATTATTAAAACTATTCCTCATGGGTTGAACCTGGAGGACATACATTAAGTGAAACAAGCCAGGCACAGAATGAGAAATACTACATGGTCTCATTCGTAAGTGGATGAGTACAAAATGACAGCCATAGTTAACAATATACTGTATTCCTGAAAAAATGCTAAAAGAGTGGATGTAAGGTGTTGTCACCACTATAATAGTAAGCTAGATTCAGTCATTCCACAACATATACATACTTCAAAACATCACATTCTACATGATAAATTTATGCAATTTTAGCTGTCAAATTTAAAATTAAAAAAAACAACCAGACAAAACTATTCCTAATTCCCTGTTTAATGTCTTGAAAATCAGCCCTCTCCACTCCATTATTCAAGCAGGTACCTAGGTTTCATCTTTTATTCTTCTCCTCCTTCACAACCCAAGTTATTCTTCAAATTATAAAAACTGTTCAGCTTTGTTTTTTTTCCTCTAATCTGTCACCTGCTTTTATTCCCACTTCTACCACATAACATTCTACCATTTTTGTCTTTCCCTTGGCTAAGGGATATTCTTGCCTGCAGTCTGTCTTTCTCATGTATCATTCATTCAAGTCTGAGTGATCTTTCAATACACCCAAATACAAGCTATTTTATCTGTCTATCTATCTATCTATCTATCTATCTATCTATTATCTTTCTCTGTATCTATCTAGAGATGGAATCGCTATGTTGGCCAGGCTGGAGTGCAGTGTCTATTTACAGGCGCAATCATGTCACCCTACAGCTTCACACTCCTGAGCTCAAGTTATCCTCCTGCTTCAGCCTGTCAAGTAGCTGGGACTACAGGTGAATGTTACCTCACGTATCTTGAAACACCTGTGAGGCTTCTGATATGGAATTTGAAGCTCTATATGGCGCTTGGTCACCTTGCTAGCTTCATCTCGAATTGCACCCTAATCCTCTCCCCTGCACACCTCAACCTGTCTCCTCTTCATTCATTTTGAACTACTCGTGGTTTCCAAAATGTGACTGCTTTTCCTGACTTTCAGATATTTACATAAACATCTTTGTCTGGACAGAATTTCTTTCTTTCTTTGTTACTCAGGTTGGAGTGTAGTGCCACACTCACAGTTACTGAAGGCCAGCCTGCTGGGCTCACATAATCCTTCCACCTCAGCCTTTCAAATAGCTGAGGCTACAGGCACAGGCCACGACACCTGGCCAATTTTTGGATTTATTGTGAAGATGAGGTCTCACCAAGTTATCCAGGCCGATCTTGAAACCTTGGGCTCAGGCCACCCTCTCACCTCCACCTCCCAAAGTGTTGGATTACAGGCATGATCCACCATGCCCGGTGAGGTTGTTTGGTTTTCACTAATAATTTTATATATTTTTCTTACCAATGGCCTAATCCTGATCCTTTTTCTTTTTTTTTTTTTTTTGAGTTGGAGTCTCACTACGTCACCCACGCTGGAGTGCAGTGGCATGCTTGCGGCCACTACAATGTCAACCTGCAGGGTTCAGGCGATCTTCCACCTCAGACTTCCAAATAACCGGAACTACAGGCATGTTACCATGCCCAGATTTTTTTTTTTTTTTTTTTTTTTAGTTGGAGTCTCACTCTGTCGCCCAGACCGAAGTGCAGTGGCTGCTCCCGGCCACCGGCAGCCTTGACCTGCTGGGCTCAGGCGATCCTTCCGCTTCAGCCTTCCAAGTAGCTGGAACTACAGGCGTGCGCTACCATGCCCGGCTAATTTTTCATTGATTATAGAGATGAGGGCTCGTCAAGTTGCCCAGGCGGGTCTCGAACCTGCGGGCTCAGGCAATCCACTCACCTCAGCCTCCCAAGGCGCGGGATTACAGGCTGAGCCACCGAGCCCGGCAATTTTTTTATTTATTGTGGAGATGAGGTCTCGAACCCA
The DNA here is from genome assembly GCA_963574415.1 of Tarsius wallacei. Taxonomy (NCBI): domain Eukaryota; kingdom Metazoa; phylum Chordata; class Mammalia; order Primates; family Tarsiidae; genus Tarsius; species Tarsius wallacei. Next base: position 15,414 of record CAUYQG010101432.1, on the reverse strand, counting down.
TGGGCTCAGGCAATCCCCTTACCTCAGCCTCCCTAAATGCTGGGATTATAGGCTTGAGCCACCGCATCTGGCTAATTTTTTTTAATATCCTTCATTTTCCATCCATTAGTTCAAAGTTACTTGTGATGATCTTTATATATTAAGTTGTATTCAAATTTTATGCTAACAAATAGAAGATTAATGGAAATTTCTACTTTCCTCCCTAACACAAAGAACTGAGAATGCTTGGGTGTGGGATCTTCCCCGATGATACTCAATTGCTCCAGTCTTGTATTTTATTTCCTAAAGTTTTGTGCGTGGGGGGGAGGAGTATTGATTATTCATAGTTGTCTATGTGTTTACCAATTCTTTGCTCACCATTGTTCATAATGCCGCATGTTTTTCCACCTGGTTACAATTTCATCTTTCTGAAGGGCATTCTTTAATAGTTCAGAGAGTATCTGTGCATAGAAACCTCCACAGCATTTGTTTGCCTGAAAATAACTGTATTTTATCCTCAATTTTCATCACCATTTTAGCAATTCTGATCTAGAATTCTACTTTGACAACAATTTCTTCTCAGCACTTTAAAGATACCATTTTATTGTCCCCTGGACTCCATTGTTGCTTTTAAAAACTCTGTTGTTCAACTAATTATTTGTTTGTTTGTTTGTTTTCAGTTGGAGTCTCACTCAGTCACCCAGACTGGAGTGCAGTGGCCGCTCCCAGCCACCGCAGCCTCGACTTGCTGGGCTCCGGCGTTCCTTCCGCCTCAGCCTTCCACGTAGCTGGAACTACAGGCACGCGCTACCACACCCGGCTAATTTTTTGATTTATTGTAGAGATGAGGTCTCGCTTGCCCAGGCGGGTCTTGAACCCGCGGGCTCAGGCAATCCACTCACCTCAGCCTCCCAAGGCGCGGGATTACAGGCTGAGTCACCGAGCCCGGCTTGTTTTTTTTTTAATGATGACCATTCTGACTGATGTAAGATGGTATCTCATTGTGGTTTTGATTTATATTTCCCTGATGATTAGTGATGTTGAGCATTTTTTCATATGTCTGTTGGCCATTTGTGTATCTTCTTTAGAGAGATGTCTGTTCCTGTTGTTTGTCCACTTTTTAATGGGGCCATTTGCTTTTTTTCTTCCTGATTTGTTTGAATTCTTTGCAGATTCCATATATTAGTCCTTTGTCAGATGTATAGTTTGTGAATACCTTCTATTATTCTGTAGGTTGCCTATTTGTTCTATCGATTCCTTTTAAGGTGCAAAATCTTTTTAGCTTAAACAAGTCCCACTTATTTATTTTTGTTTTTGTTGCATTTGCTTTTCTGGGTTTAGTCATAAATTATTTGCCAAGGCTAATGTCCAGAAGAGTTTTTCCTAGGTTTTCTTCTAGGATTTTTTATGGTTTCAGATCTGACATTTAAGTCTTTAATTCATCACGGGTTCATTTTTATTTATGGGGAGAGATAGGGATCAAGTTCATTTTTCTGCATGTGGCTATCCAGTTTTCCATACCATTTGTTGAATAGGGTGTCCTTTCCCCAGTGTATGTTTTTTCTGCTTTGTCAATGATCAGTTGGTTGTAGGTATTTGAGTTAATTTCTGGATTCTCTATTCTGTTCCATTTGCCCCTATATCTGCTCTTGTACCACTACCATGCTGTTTTGGTTACTACAGTCTTGTAGTATAATTTGAAGTCAGGTAATGTGACGCCTCCAACTTTGTTCTTTTTGCTTAGGATTTCTTTTGCTGTTCTATTTTTTGGTTCCATATGAATTTTAGGATTTCTTTTTCTCATTCTGTGAAAAATGACTTTGGTAGTTTGATAGAGATTGTGTTGAATCTATAGATTACTTTGGTTAATATGGTCATTTAAACAATGTTGATTCTTCCAATCCATGAACATGATATGCTTCTCCATTTGTTTATGATCTCTACAATTTTTTTCATTACAGTTTTGTAGTTCTCCTTGTAGAGATCTTTCATCTTCTTTGTTAAATATATTCCTAGGTATTTTAGCTTTTTGGTTGCTATCATAAATGAAGTTGGGTTCTTGACTTGATTCTCAGCTTTATTATTATTGGTGTGTAGCAGCGCTACTGATTTGCGTATGTTGATTTTGTATCCTGCAACTTTACCAAATTCATTCTGAAGTCCAATAGTCTTTTTTGAGGATTCTTTAGGATTCTCTAGGTATAAGAACATATCGTCTGCATACTGAGATGTGATGATTTTTTTTTTATAATTTGGATATCATTATTTCTTTCTTTTGCCTGATTGCTCTGGCTAGGACTTCTGGTACTATGTTTAATAGGAGTGGTGAAAGTGGGTATCCATGCCTTGCTCAGATTTGAGGGGAAATGCATTCAACCTTTCTCCATTTAGGATGACATTGGCTATGGGTTTGTCATTTATGGCTTTTATTATTTTGAGGAATGTTCCCTCTATGCCTATTTTGCTGAGGGTTTTTTTTTTTTAATCATGAAGGGATGCTAGATTTTATCAAATCCTTTCTCTGTGTCTATTGAAATGATCACATGAATTTGTTTTAAATTCTATCTATGTAGTGGGTCACATTTATTGACTTGCATATGTTGAACAACCCTTGTATCCCTGGGATAAAACCTACTTGGTCATGATGTATTATTTTCTTATGTGCTGTTGAATTTAGTTTGCTAATATTTTGTTGAGGATTTTCATACCCATGTTCATAAAGAATATTGGTGTGTAGTTTTCTTTTTTTGCTGTGTCCTTTTTTGGTTTTGATTTCAGAGTGATACTGGCCTCATAGAATGAGTTAGGGAGGATTCTCTCCTCTTCAGTCTTGTGGAATAGCTTCAGTAAAATTGGTACCAGTTCTTTAGAAGTCTGGTAGAATTCAGCTGTGTGCCCATCAGGTCCTTGACTTTTGTTGAGAGACTTCTAATTACTGTTTCAATCTCGCTACTGATTTTTGGTCTGTTCAGGGTTTCTACTTCTTCCTGATCCACCCATGGGGGGGGGGTTTGCACATTTCCAGAAATTTATCCATTTCCTCTAGATTGTCCAATTTGTTTGCATAAAGGTGTTCATAATAGGATGACCTTTTGAATTTCCATCAAATCAGTTGTACTGTCTTCCTTTGCATTTCTGATTGTGCTAATTTGAACCTTCTCTCTTTGTTTCTTAATTAATCTAGCTAATGGTCTATCAACTTTGTTTCTTTTCAAAGATCCAACTTTCTGTTTCATTGATAGTTTGTATTACTTTTTAAAATTTCAATTTCACTTAATTCTGCTCTGATTTTTTTTTCTTCTGCTAGTCTTGGTCTTGTTTATTTGTGATTTTCTGGTTCCTTGAGGTATGATGTTAGGTTGTTGATATGTGATCTTTCAGTCTTATTAATGTAGGCCTTAGTGCTTTAAGTTTTCCTATAAGCACAACTTTGGTTGTGGCCCAGAGGTTTTGATAACCAGATTCATTGTTGTCATTTGTTTTGAGAAATATTTAAATTTCCATTTAACTTTCATTGTTGACCCAAGGATTATCCAGAAGTAGATTGCTTCATGTTTTTGTCTGATTTTGTGAGTTCTTAGAATTAATTTTTAATTTTATTCCACTGTAGTCTGAGAACGTGCTTGATACTATTTTGATTTTTTGAATTTATTGAGACTTGATTTGTGGCCTATAATATGGTCTATATTGAAGAATGTTCCATGTGCTTATGAGAAAAATGTGTATTCTGTAATTTGGGATGTTCTGTAGACGTCTGTGAGTTCCATTTGCCTTAGTGTCTGATTTAACTCCAATGTTTCTTTGTTTTCTGTCTTGGTGATCTGTCTGTTGCTGTTAGTGGAGTGCTGAAGCCTCCTACTATTATAGTACTGCTTTTTACTTCTTTGTTTACAAATGGTGGAATTTGTTTTTTAAAGCTGGGAGCTCTGATGGCTAGGTGCATGTATATTTAAAATTGTTTTTGTCTTCTTGTTGGATTGAGCCTTTTATCATTACATCATAATCATCTTTGTCTTTTTTTACTGTTGTTAATTTAAAGTCTGTTTTATCTGATATGAAAATGACTACTCGCGCTCATTTTTTGTTTCCGTTTGCATGGAATATTTTTTCCCACCCCTTTGCCTTGAATCTATAGGATTCTTTGTGTGTTAATTGGGTCTCTTGGAGGAAACATATTTTTTTTTATTCATTCTGCCAGTCTATATCTTTTTTGTGGAGCATTGAGACCACTTATGTTCAGCATTAATTAATGATATGTAAGGTACTAGTCCATTCATCATACTGGTTGCTATCTGGTTGTTTTATTTATTTATTTTTCTGTATTGTGTTTGTGTTCCATAAGGCCTGTGAGCTTCATAATTTCCAGCATTTTTCTACTGATGTATTTTCACCTTTGTTTCAGTATTTAGAACTCCTCTGAGTATTTCTTGTAGAGTCAGTCTAGTGGCAAATTCCCTCAGCATTTGCTTGTCTGAGAAAGACTTCATTTCTTCTTCACTTATGAAACTTAGTTTTGTGGGATGCAAAATCCTTGGCTGACTGTTAATCTGTCTGAGGAGATTGAAGATGGGGCCCCAAACCCTTCTGGCTTGTAGGGTTTCTTCTGAGAAGTCTGCTGTTAGTATGATAGGTTTACCTTTATAAGTTATTTGATGTGTTCCATTGCTCTTAAAATTCTTTCCTTCATATTAACTTTGCATAAATGGATGATTATATGCCTTGGGGATGACCTTTGTACAATGAATCTTCTGGGGGTTTTTTGGGCTTCTTGTATCTGGATGTTTATATCTCTGGCAAGGCCAGGGAAGTTTTCCTCCATTATTCTCTCAAATAGGTTTTCCAAACCTGTTGCTTTCTTCTCTTCCTCAGGAACACCTATAGGTTTGGATGTTTTAAATAATCCCATGTTTCTTGGACATTTTTTTCCATTCATTCTCTTGACTCTTTTTTCTTTATTGTTGTTTGCTTGTGTTAATTCAAAAGCCTTGTTTTCAAGTTCGGAGCTCCTTTCTTCTGCTTATTCTAGGCTATTGTTAAAACTTTCCACTGCATTTTGCATTTCCCTGAATGATTCTTTCATTTCATTTTTTTTTTTTTGAGTTGGAGTCTCACTCCATTGCTCAGGCTGGAGTGCAGTGGCCCGCTCACAGCCACCCCAGCATTGACCTGCTGGGCTCTGGTGATCCTTCCGCTTCAGACTTCCATGCAGCTGGGACTACAGGCACGTGCTACTTTTTGATTTATTGTAGAGATGAGGTCTTGCCATGTTGCCCGGGCTGGTCTCAAACTTGCAGGCTCAGGCAATCTACTCGCCTCAGTCTCCCAAAGTGCTGGGATTACAGGCTGAGCCACGGAGCCTGGCCTGATTCTCTCATTTCTAAATTTCAGTTTGATTTTTTTTTTTTTGAGAGGAGGGATTGGACAATATAGTTTATTTAGAAAGTAAATTGGAGAGAGAGAGAGGATATTCACCTCCCCAATGTAGGGGAGGGGGCCAAATTTCTTTATGTTTGTTTTCAATTTTCTCTTGAAGTTCATTGATCAGTTTTACAATCAACCTTTTTAATTCTGTGTCTGAAATGGAAAGATTTCATTTTGGTTCAAATCCATTGTCAAAGAGTTAGTATGGTCTTTGGGGGGTGTTGGAGAACCCTGTTTTTTCATATTGTCATGATTATTTTTCAGGCTCCTTCTTATATGGGTAGACTATTTCTTCTTGTTTGAGATTGGAAGGGAACTGACACAGGCTCTGTAGGTTTCCCTTGGTTATATATTTCTTTGGTGTGGTGAATTTCTCAATTGCCAACTGTGGCATTCCTGTGCTGGGTACCTGCACTTGCTCATGGCATCCTGGGTGGCTGGAGTGGTTTAGAAAGCTGTGTTAGCTGGGGTCTGGGATCAGACCTTCCCCAAAGCTGAGGTATTATATCTACGTGGTGGGTTGTGCTGTTGACTTCCTGCCAGGAGGAGCCACATGTGAGAGAAAGTCAGCTGCAATGATGGCTGTGAGGCTTCTCCTTGGTGAGTGTTACTCCTCCATGGAAATACCCCACCAACCTAGGCAGAGGGCAGGGCTCTGGGGATTATCCAAATTCTCTTTTTGTTTTGAGCTTCCAAAGGGAGTGTGTTTTGAGTCTGGGGGTGGGGGTGTTGGAGAGGAGCTCAAGCATCCCACAAGTTTGCACTCTTGACTATCCCAGTGTAGATTAGGAAGGAGTCCCAGGCCATTAAAGTAATGTCGTACAGGGCAGGAACAGAACAGTTTACATGGTGAGTGAGAAGTTGCTGTGGCAATATGTCCTACCTGGCTCCCACTATAGCCTCAGATTGTTTGCCTTCTGAATGTCAAAGTGCAGCCAGTCTCAAGATCTCAGATGTTCTCATGGCAGCCTGCCCCAGCCAGGAACAGTCTACCACAGTAGAGTTTGCCCTTGGGGCCTGTCTCCTCCCAGGCTTGCTAGAAAGCAACAGTGCAAGGGTTGAGTTCTTGCTGTACCACTCCATGTGGGTTCTGGCAGAGCACCACTCTGCGTCAGGCAGTTTCCCATGAGGCTCAGGAGGTCCTCCAAGTCCATGGCAGGAGCACAGAATTCCTGAATTCCCCTCACTCACCTTCTCCACTGTATCCAAAGGCTGCCAGTGGTCTGTGATGCAGGTGAGAGTCTAGCTAGTTCCAGCACAGGTTGATGGATTTTTCTCTTCCTTGCACTATGTGGTTATTATTACTTTTTTGATAAGTTGTGGGGTGTGCTGTTGGTCTTTTCCACCCTGCAGCTAAGGAAGCTCTCTCTATCCTGGTTTATTCCACAGGAAAAACACATTTTAACTGCCTCATGCCAGCTTTCTTTCTTTTTTTTTTTTTTGACTGTTCAATCAAGTCAGGCTTTAGAAACAAATTAAGACAGATAATCGGTCTAGCATTTTAAAACAAAACAATGGGGCAAAAATGTAATATTCAAACTAGTGATATATATATAAAATAGTACTCAAGAAATGTTCAAACATATACTCTTTTTCAAAAGCTGATGGTTTTTAATTCAACAAGAAAATGAAATAATGTTTAATGAAAACGATTCAAGTGTTCAATGCACAAATTTAATTTTCTCTCAAAGAGAAGGATAAGGTGGCCCCAGGAATTCTCATGTGCCATAATAAGTGGAGAAACAATATTTTCAGAGAATGATCTTTAGGTGAAGAAATTCAAATTATCAGAATAAGAAATATACTGTACATAAACATACAAATGGAAAAGCCAAAAAATCAAGCTGTGACAAGGGGATTTAGAACTGAAACAAAATTTGAGAAAAACTAAAAAGCATTTGCTTTGTGTAATCTCTTCAAATAATTTTAGTAGCAGAGATTCTTGCACTTGACTGCTATAACTAAAACACCTAAAAATTTTAATTAACAGCATTTAGCATAATGATGATTTCCTTGGCATGTTAACTTTTGGCTTATTTCCTTTTGCTTTTTCAAATTCTGCTATCTGATTAAATATATTCAATAAATGCTGAGGTAAGTTTTTTTTTTAATGCTGCTTTCTGAGTGCTCTTTGCTATTTAGTCCGTCATCTTCTGGAACCCCTGTTTTGATATCCTCCCTGTAACTGTCCTCTCTTTCATATGCTCCTTGATTTGTACTTAATTGATATCTTTGTTCTTGTCTACTGAAATCATGTGATCCAGAATAAGTATATTTTTTGTATTTTTCTTTTTTTGAGTTGGAGTCTCACTGTTGCCCAGGCTGGAGTGCAATAGCACGCTCATGGCCATCACAACCTTGACCTGTTGGGCTCAGGTGATCCTTCTGCCTCAGTCTTCCAAGTAGCCGGAACTACAGGTGCACGCTACCATGCCCAGCTAATTTTTTGATTTATTGTAGAGATGAGGTCTCACCAAGTTGCCCAGGCTGGTCTCGAACCTATGGGCTCAGGCAATCCTCTCACTGCAGCCTCCCAAAGTACTGGGATTACAGGCTTGAGCCACTGCGCCCAGCCTCTTTTGTATTTTTTAACTGAATTCCAAGAGTAGTATGAGCTTGCAGGTGACGTAGAATACCTCACGGAACCTGGCTCCCACTTTCTATAGTGCCCTTTTCTTCCCTCCGTATTCTTTTCAAATCTCCTATAACCATAAACCTTGTCCTCTGAATTCCTACAGAAGGAATCTGAGGAATTTCTTCTACCTGAAAAATGTCTTTCTGATTCATACGGCTTTTCTGTTTTGCTACTGCCTGCTTGGGTTTTATAGCTACTATAAAGATCTCTTAGCTCTTCAGACCTACCTCCAGAATCTTCTGGTATATCAACTGAAGATGAAGAGAAAAGACATCTATTTTTCTCTTTTACCTGTTTTTTTTTTTTTTTTGACATTGTAAACCTTTCCTGCTTTCCCAGTAGTTTTTCCACTTCTTGTTTATGGTTAAGAAAAGATGCTGAAATATTTGTTGGAACTGGGTAGCACTCATCTTTCCTATTCTGACCTACCTGATTTGAGAATGCCCTAGATGAATGCCTTTTGAAACTGTGAGAAGACTCTGAATGGTTCCTCTTATGTTTCTTATGCCTTTTGTGACCAGAAGAGGGAGAGGATGAAGAAGAAACTGATTCATCAGCGGATGAAACACTTGAAGAGGATGAAGTTGATTTCTTCCTTAGCCTTCTTTTCTCTTTTAAAAACTTATGCAACTTTTCTGTACTTGCTTCTATTTTCTTTGTTCTCTGTTTTTCTTCTTTTACATCTTGTTTTTCTCTTAATTCCAAAGATTTCTGCATGTATTTATAAAGTTTTTGCACTGCATCCTCTGCATCTTTAAAAGTCTCATCCAAAACCAAAGCTTTCTTATAGAAATTTTCAGCATTTAAAAACTTTTCTTCTTCCTCTAACTGCCTTCTGTTTCTACAAGTGTCTGGCAGAGGTATTTTCTTGCTTTCCTGTGAGTTGGACAGTTTTCTAATCCAAGCTCAAAATTTTCTATTGCTTTGTTCGGACTTCCTTTTGTCGCATATAATGCTCCATGAGCTACCAAAGCTTCCACATTTTGTTTGCCTATTTCCAAAGCTTTATTGTATTCATTCGTAGCATCCTCATGGCGTCCAACCTTGAAATAATCAACTCCAATCTTCACACGTTTTAAAGCCCAAGATGCAGACTGTTTCTTTCTCAGGGCAGAAGGAAAATCATCTTTGAAGAAATTTTTGCTTTGTAGGCCTTTCATTAAAAACGGTGGATCAGATTCATTTACTCTTAGTTTTTCTAGAAGAAATTTGACTACTCCTGAATTAACAAATCCCAAGGAACTCTTCATGACATTTTCATAAGACTGAAGAATTGCTATTTCGCACAACACTTCACTCCACCTGTTGTACAAAGGAAGCTCTTCAGAGCTAATTACATCTAATTTAATGCCAGATAGGTGTGGTGGAAGATATGAGCTATACAGAGATACTGCAAGCTTTTTAAGGTATCTGTCAGTAACCTTGATTCTAGCTTGAATGATGTCACTGGTTTGGTAATATGATAAATGATCCCTGTTGTTGCTGTGAGAAGACACATCTTTTAATGGACAAAGAGCTGTGATTTCTAAGTGGGATATATCTCTCATGATGTCACTTCCTAAACAGATCAACACCATGAAAAAAACCAAATTCCAGAATGTAACTAATTCTTCCAGTCACTATGTCACCATGCTCAATATCTCAGAAAAACAGCTCTACCTGATCCATACTTGGTGTCTCCATGAATTGCTCTAAAGGTCGCATGACTGCATAATGATCTTCGTTGTCTTCATTTACTTCAGATGTTGCAGGTGCATCTGATTTCCAGGAAAGGGCAAAAAGCAGATCCACTTTTTTGGAGATGAATTTTTGTATTTCAACATTGTCAACTCTCTTCTCTTTTCTGCTGTTGGAGCGGTAGGCCCTGGGCGGGCTTGGCAGTGGACTCCAGCAGGGGATCGCAGCAGGCGCTGGAAGTGTGGATTGACCTGCTGCTCACTCCAGAGCAGAGACAGCAATGACAAGCCGTGGCATTTCAGCAACTGCCCCAGAAGGTCCCGGCCCATGACTAGAGATTGCTGGGCCCGATGGTAGATGGGCTGCTAGCTCACGTTGCATGCCCACTACTTGAGCCTGGTGGACTGAGAAGCTGAGTAAGCGGCCCAGAGGCTGGTGGAAGTGCACAGCCCAGCCACTGCCATGGTGGCCTCCCAGAAGTGTTCCATGTCAGCGATCTTAATCCTTCCTTTTGCTATTTCAACTTTATGAGAAATTGCCAAATTGTTTTCCAAGATAATTGCATAATTTTTCATCCCATTAACAAGGAATGTCAGTTTTTAAAATTTAGTCATTCTAGTAGGTGTGTAAGTGGCATCTCCTTGTGGTTTTTAAAAAAAATATATCAATATTTTTTATTTTGATATTGTGGGCTACAGTTAAGGGTTAGGTATACAAATATGCTTCGTTCAGGCCCCCTTGTTGATAAGGGGTGTTTCCCTGCTCCTTGTGGTTTTGACTAGCATTTTCTTCAGGACTAATACTTTTGAGCATTTTTTAGGTAATTTGCCTTTTGTATAGTTTCTTTGTTGAGGTGCCTCTTAAAATCTTTCACTTTTTTTAGAAATTAAAGTTTTTATTTTGTTTGTTTGTTTTTGTGTCAGAGTCTCACTCTGTCACCAGGCTGGAGTGCAGTGGCACGTTCACAGCCATCACAACCTTGATCTACTGGTCTCAGGTGATTCTTCCCTTTAGCCACAGGCGCAGGCCACCACACCCAGTTAATTTTTTGATTTATTATATAGACGAGGTCTCACCAAGTTGCCCAGACTGGGCTCAAAACCCTGGGCTTAGGCAATCCTCTCCCCTCTACCTCCCAAAGTGCTGAGATTATAGGCATGAGCCACCTCACCCAGCCAAGTTTGTTTTTTGTTATTAAATTTTGAGAGTTTAAAAAATATATTGGGGATATAAGTTCTTTATCAGATTTTTGTTTTGCAATATTTACTACCAGTTTGTGACTTTTAACATTTTCTTAGCAGGGTCTTTTGAAGAGTAGAATTTTCAAATTTTCATTTAAGTCCAATGTGTTAAATATTTATATTTTATATTTAGGCCTATGATCCATTTTGAGTTAAATGTTATATATGGTATTAGAAACACATCAAGATACATTTTTTTCTTACATAAGGATATTCAATTGTTAAAAAGACTATTATCTCTCCATTAACTTGCCATTGTGCCTACTGAAAGTTCACGGACCATGTATGTATGAGTCTGTTTCTGGACTTTGTACTGTTCCATTGATCTGTGTGTCTATCATTTACTAACACCTTACTGTCTTGATTCCTGTAATTTCGTAGGTCTCAAATGGGGACAATTTTGCCTGTTCCCTTTTCTCTGCTCCTGAGGATAATTAGGCAATGTCTGGAGACATTTTTGATTGCCATAATTGATGGGTAAAGGTCAGAGATGTTGCTAAGCATCCTGCAATCTATAGGACAGCCTCCCACAACAAAGAATTATCTGCCCCAAAATGCTAGTAGTGCTAAGGTTGAGAAACTCTGTGTAGCTTTACAGTAAGACCTGGAATGAGATAGCGTGACCTTAACAGAAGCAGTCCTTGTATTAGGTTTTAAGACTCATTCTGATGAGTTCTCTGATTGTCTTTTTTCTGCACATACATGCCTTGTTTATCCTGCTGTAGGTTTTGGCATTTGCTTTAAGGGAGTGGACACCTACTCACTGGGACATACCTGCTCTGTGATGACCTTCCTGGGCCAAATTGCCAACAGTTAATGACCTTGTGGATGACCTCTTGTCTTACTCTGATCATAGGCTACTCGGCCACCCTGACTAGGTGGGTCTCCTTTCCTGGATGGACTTCAGAGAACTTGTTACAGCTTATCCAATTTGTATATTTTTCCTTGCCTGACATTTATTTCATTCTTTCATTTTATAGATGTGCCAGTTGTGGTATTATGTTCAAGGACTAGAGTAAGAAACAAGATAGATAAACATCTTGCCCTCGTGGAGTTTACATTTTGCTTGGGGTCAGAGACACGATGTGGTCAAGAAAGAATTTGTGAAGTAAATGGCAATCAGTTCCCCTACACTGTGTTTATGTAATGTGAATTCATCTATTATTTTGTCTGTGGCTGCTTTCATGATACAGTGGCAGAGCTGAGTGACTGTGACAGAAGCAACCGGACCTGCAAAGCTTAAAATATTTATTATCTGACACTTTGCAAAAAACATTTGCTGATCCCTCGTCAGATGCCGCGGATGTGTTCAGAAGATAAGGGTCTCTGAGGCTGCCCTCTGTGTGAGTGGTGACTAGGAAGCAGGCACTGGTGGAAACCAAATATGATCATGGGCTCTCATGAATATGATGGTTTGTGGAAAAACCCCTTGTTTGAAATGTCTGTTCAAGATGGGCATGGTGGCTCAAACCTGTAATCCCAACACTTTGGGAGGCAGAGGCGAGAGGATTGCCTGAGCCCATGTGTTTGAGACCAGCATGGGCAACATGGTGAGACCTCATCTCTACAATAAATCAAACAATTAGCTAGGCATGGTGGCACATGTCTGTAGTTCCAGCTACTTGGAAGGCTGAGGTGGAAGGATCGCCTAAGTCCAGGAGGTCGAGGCTGCAGTGGCTGTGAGTATGCCACTGCACTCCAGCCTGGGTGACAAAGTGAGACTCCAACTCAAAAAAGAAAAAAAAAAAAAGAAATGTCAGTTCATTTGGTACCACCTTCACACAGGAAGCTGAAAACATTTCCTTGATGCCTGCCCCCTAAGCAGCTTCTAGAGGAGAGGAGGAAATATCCTTTCTTTATATGGAAAAAATACAAAAAACTATTGTGAGTCAGAAATGTCTGTCTACCAAAATCTGACCTCCCAATTCCATAATGTGGAGGGGTGGCCACTAGATAGCTGCCCAGTCAGGAACCACAATTCCAGCTCCCCTAGTGTCCATTTGTGGACACATGACTAGTTCTCACCAAGGGAATATGAACGGTTGTGACCCGTCACTCAAGGAAGCAAAGAAGCGATTGGAATTGCTCTGCATCTTCTCTCCCCTTGTGCTATCTGGATGCAGAGGACTCTGAGGTTCTAGGGAAGCTTCTCTTTTTATTTTTGTGTTTGAGTCAGGGTGTCACTCTGTCACCTAGGCTGGAGTGCTATGGCATGATCACTGCTCACTCCAGCCTCGATATCCTGGGCTCCAGGATCCTTCTGCCTCAGCTTCCCAAGTAGCTGGGGTTCCAGGCATGCACCACCATGCCCGACTAATTTTTTTATTTTTTGTAGAGATGAGGTCTCGCTATGTTGCCCAGGCTGGTCTGAAACTCCTGGGGTTAGATGATATCCTCTCGCCTTGGCCTCCCAAAGTGTTGAGATTACAAGCGTGAGTCACAGCACGTGACCTAGAGCAGTTTCTCAAACTTTTGTGTATAGATGGGCCCCAGTGGTTTGACTTATGATTTTTCAACTTTATGATGGTATGAAAGTGATGCACATTCAGTAGGAACTATTTTGAGTACCAGCACAACAATTCTGTTTTTCATTTTCAGTACAGTGTTCAATAAATTACACAAGGTATTCAACACTTTATTATAAAATAGACTCTGTATTAGATGATTTTGCACAACTGTAGACTAAGGTAAGAGTTCTGAGCATGTTTGAGGTAGGCTGGGCTAAGTTATGATGTTTGGTAGGTTAGGTGTATTAAATGCATTTCAACTTGCAACAGTTTCCAACTTAGCAATGGGTTTATTGGGATGTAACCCCATCACAATTTGAGAAACATCTGTATATAAGTAACCTGCACATGGGCATCTTCTTAAAATGCAACTCTGAAACATCAGGTCTAGGGTGGGCCCTCCAATCCTCTCTCTCTCTCGTCCTTCTTCCCTCCCTTCCTTCTTTTCTTTCTTTCTGACCCCCTGCCTCTGTCTGTCCCTCCCTCCCTCCCTCCCCCGCCTCCCTCCACTCTCCCCTCTTTCTTTTTTTTCACTCTAGCCCAGGCTGGAGTGCAGTGACATGATCATGGCTCACCACAGCCTTGACCTCTTGGGCTCAGGCAATGCTTCTGCCTCAGCCTCATGAGTAGCCGGTTCTACAGGTATGCACCGTCATGCCTGGCTAATGTTTTGATTTTTGTAGAGGTGAAGTCTTGCTATGTTGCACAGGCTGGTCTTGAACTCCTGGGCTCAAGGAATCCTCTCACCGTGGCCTCCCAAGTACAAGCGTGAGTTACCACGTCCTGTCCCATCCTGCTTTTCTAACAAGCTTCTAGGGACGCCTGCTGCTGGTGCCTAGCCACTCTTGCAGAAGCAAGGCTCTGGGGGAAGTAGAGCCAGAGGCCTCTCAATTTCGGCACGAAGGAAAGCCACCTCTTCAACCAACAACCCCTGACCTCTCACCTGAGTGAGACATAAGGTTTTTTTGGGGGTGGAGTGGGAGTTATTTGTCACAGCAGCTAGTCTTCTGAAAGTAGTTCAGATAATTCACTGCTTCTGTTTTAAACATCTTGGCAGCATAATTCAGGACAAAATCATCCTCACTGCCGCTTCCACCTTAATGTGGTTGTGTGTTCCAGATGACTGCTTCATGTTTTAAAGGATCTATTTCTAACTATGCTTTAAAACCCTACAAAGTCCTCATCTTATACCATCAGCTCCTTGATGATGGCCATGGTTAGAAAAAACAAATCTTGCTGGGCACGGTGGCTCACACCTGTAATCCCAGCACTTTGGGAGACTGAGGCAAGAGGATTGTCTGAGCCCAATGGTTTGAGACCAGCCTGGGCAACTTGGCAAGACCTCATCTCAACAATAAACAAAAAAATTAACCAGGTGTGGTGAAGCATGCCTGTAGTTCCAGCTACTTGGAAAGCTGAGGCAGAAGGATTACCTGAGCTTAGCAGTTTGGGGCTGTAGTAACCGTGAGCATGCCACTGCACTCCAGACTGGGCAACAAAATGAGACTCCAACTCAAAAAAGAAAAAGAAAAAAGAAATCTTGGTTTTATATTTGTTTATTCATTAAAAACAGGGTGAAAATATGTTTTAGGATTGGGTTGTAAGTAATCTGCCTCTTCTGGTGGGAAGGTCAATGGAAAACAGGCCATGAGAGTCTTTGATCTGCAAGGAGCTCGCATGAAGTCTCTTAACCAAAAGAGCCAATGGAGTTTCAGGTTCCTGTTGTAGGTTGTAGGGCCGAGGTTGGCTGAAACAGCCCACAAATGCTCTCATTCAAAGGCTGCTTGGCATGAGAAACAGAAGCCCTGTTGGGGAGTCTGGTGGGATATGTGGGATGTGTGTGTGTGTGTATGTATGTGTGTGTTATACCAAAATTTATGTCCTGCTTCTCACTGATTCAAAACCACCTCTGTTATCTGTAGCAGGGAGCTAATTTCTACTGGCAAACACAGTT
>CAUYQG010101430.1:0-26380 GCA_963574415.1 Tarsius wallacei | reverse complement strand
AGTGGCCACTCCCGGCCACCACAGCCTCGACCTGCTAGGCTCCGGCGATCCTTCCGCCTCAGCCTTCCAAGGAGCTGGAACTACAGGCGCGCGCTACCACACCCGGCTAATTTTTGGATTTATTGTAGAGATGAGGTCTCGCTTGCCCAGGCGGGTCTCGAACCCGTGGGCTCAGGCAATCCACTCACCTCAGCCTCCCAAAGGCGCGGGATTACAGGCTGAGCCACCGAGCCCGGCTGTACCACATTTTTTTATCCAGTCCACTTTTGATGGGCAGCATGGTTGGTTCCATGTTTTTGCTATTCTGAATAATGCTGCAGTAAACATTCATGTGCAGGTATCTTTTTAGTGGAATTATTTGAGTTCCTCCATGTTTATTCCCAGAAGAAGGAGTGCTGGGTCGTATGGAAGCTCGATTTTCAGATCTTTTAGGAATTTCCACACTGTTTTCCACAAAGATTGTACTAGTCTACACTCCTACCAACAGTGTAGAAGCATTCCCTTTTCCTCATATTCTCTCCAGCATTTGTTGTTTTTTGTTATTGATGATGGCCTTCCTGACTGGTATCTCAGTGTGCTTTTAATTTGCATATGTTTGATGATTAGTGAGGCTGAGCATTTTTTCATGTATCTGTTGACTGCTCATATGTCTTCTTTTGAGAAGTGTCTATTCATATATTGTGTCCACTTTTTAATAGGGCTTTTTTTTTTTACTTTCGGCACATTTGAGTTCATGTAGATACTGAATGTTTGGCCTTTGTCAGATATAGAGTTGGCAAATAGTTTTCCCATTCTGTAGGCTGTCTCCCTGCTCTCTTGATGGTTTATTTTGCTTTGGAGAAGTTTTTTAGTTTGATGAGGTCCCTTTTGTCTATCTTATCTCTTATGGTATGGGCATTTGGGGTTTTTGATCAGGGATTGGTTGCCTATTCCAATTTCCGTAAGGGTGTCTCCTATGTTTTCTAAGATTCTTATAGTTTGAGGTTTTATGTTTAGGTCTTTGATCCATTTAGTGTTGGGTTTTGTATATGGCGACAGGTAGGGGTCCTAATTCAATTTTCTGCATGGGGTCAGCCAGTTTTCCCAGCATCGTTTACTGAATTGATTCTCCTCACCCCAGTGGTTATTGGTGGAGGTTTTGTTGAAGATGAGTTGGTTGAGAAATTGAGGTTTTGCTTCCGGAATTTCTATCCTGTTCCATTGGTCTATATGCCTATTTTTCAACCAGTACCAGGCTGTGTTGATTATTGTAGCCTTATAGTAAAGTTTAAAGTTTGGAAGTGTGATACCTCCCACTTTGTTTCTTTTGCTAAGGATCATTTTGGCTATCTGTGGTCTTTAATGTTTCCATATGAATTTCTGTATTGTCATTTCCAGGTCTGAGAAGAATGAGGTTAATTTAACGTGTATTGCATTGAATCTGTAGATTGCCTTTGGTAAGATGGACATCCTAACAATGTTGATTTTTCCAACCCATGAGCATTGAATATTTTTCCATTTGTTTGTGTCTTCTTTGAGCAGTGCTTTGTAGTTTTTGTTGTAAAGGTCTTTCACTTCTCTTGTTAGGAGGCTGCTGAGTTAGTTGTGTGTGTGTGTGTGTGTGTGTGTGTGTGTGTGTGTGTGTGTGTGTGTATTGTGAATAGGATCCTGCTTTTTATTTGATTATCTATTTGTTGTTATTGTAAAAGAATGTGACTGTCTTTTGCACATTTATTTTGTACCCTGAGGCTTTGCTAAAGTACTTTATCAGTGCAAGGAGGCTTTTGACAAATTCTCTTGGGTTTTCAAGGTATAGGATCATATCATCAGCAAAGAGGGATAACTTCCTCTTTTCCTATTTGGATACCCTTGATTTCCTTCTCTTGTCTGATTGCTCTAGCTAGGACTTCCAACACTATGTTGAACAGGAGGGGTGAGCATGGGCAGCCTTGTCTTGTTCTGGTTTTTAGGGGAAATTCTTCCAATTTCTGTCCAATTAGCAATATGTTTTCGGTGGGTTTATCATATATGGCTCTTACTATTTTATGGTATGTTCCTTCTATGCCTAGGTGTTCAAGGATTTTTATCAAGAATGGATGCTGGATTTATTGAAAGACTTTTCTGTGTCTAATGATATAATCATGTGGCTCTTGTTTTTACATCTGTTGATGTATTTAATTATGTTTATTGTCTTGCAGATGTTGAACCAGTCATGCATCCTGGGGATGAAGCCTACTTGGTCATAGTGGATGATTTTTGAGATATGTTGTTGAATCTAATTTGCTAGAATCTTGCTGAGAATTTTTGCATCTATGTTCATCAGGGTATTGGCCTGTAGTTCTCTTTCTTTGCTGGATCTTTATCTGGTTTGGGTACCAATGTGATGTTAGCTTCATGAAATGATTTGGGGAGAGCTCTGTCTTTTTCAATTGCCTGGAATATTTTCAATAGGAATGGTATCAGCTCTTCCTTGTATGTTTTGTAGAATTCTGCTGGAATGCCACCTGGCCCAGGGATTTTTTTTTTTTTTTTTTTGTAGGTAGTTTTCTTATGACTGAGCCAATTTCCTGGGTTGTTATTGGTCTATTTAGATTTTCTATTTCTTCTTGTTTCAACCTTGGGAGGTTGGGTGATGTCAGAATGTCCTCCATTTTATTTAGGTTTGTTCAACTTAAATAAATGATCAGTGAAGAGTCAAACATATATTGTCCAAAAATAAGCGAGACTTGTGGTACAAAACTATTAATTTCTCCCTTTTTTCACAATTTTTCCTATTGTCAATGCATTTATTTTTCCTAGGGAATAGAAACTAATAATTATATGGTTCTCAGTTGGTAGTTAAGTCCAAATCTTGGAGTCTTTATCCTCTCTCAAATGGCTGTATGAGGCTATATGTATGGAAGGGTTTGGAGTATATAGTCAAAGCACCTTGTTTCTTTAGATTGAAAAGGGCTCAGGGGTTATTTTAATCATTTAACCCAGGTTATGTCTTGGTAATTGGAACATGGTAGACATTCAAGAAGTATTTACTGAATTGAATCCTGGCTATACTGATAGCTAGCTGGGTGGCGTTGTTCCAGTTTTTTCATTTCCATTTAAAATACGAGAATTTTGAAGCTTAATATTTGTTCATCTACCAAATATTTGTAACTAAGATAATGACAGTGTTTATTATAAATTAAAAACAGCGTATAAATTATATCATCTTGTATTGGTTTCCTAGGGCTGTTGTAAGAAAATACCACAGGCTGTGCTGGCGTAAAACAACAGGAATTTATTCTCTTACAGCTCTGGAGGCTAGAAGTCTAAAACCAAAGTTTCAGCAAGGTTATGCTCTCTCTGAAGAATCTAAGGAAAAATCTGTATCATGCCTTTCTCTTAGCTTCTGTGTTTGCCAGCAATCCTTGGTGTTCCTTGGCTGGCAGCCACATAACTCCAAACTCTGCCTCTGTCTTCACGGGGTGTTCTTCCCTCTGTGTGAGTCTGTCTCTGTGTACAAATTGCCCCTTCTTATAAGTACACCAGTCATATTGGATTAGAGCCCATCCTAATGACTCAACTTGATTACATCTGCAAAGACCTTTTTCCAAATTATTTCACAATCACAGATTAGGGTTCAGACTTCAACATATCTTTTTATGAGAAACAATTCCACCTGAAACACACATCAATCTCTTACCCCAAATTCTTTGGCCAGAGGTATTTTGGAATTCAGAGCTTTTCTGATCATAGAAAGATGTGTATATTATCGGTTAGATATCACTTCCAGCAGGTTCTAGAGCAGTACTGTGTGATTAAACACTGTATTATTTTTATAGAAAATACAATAATATTTGCACTAAGTGAGATAAATGAAGACCACTGATATGATCTCATCCATTCTGATCGCATTGTACTGCCAAATAAGTTTCAATTTAACTTTCAGTTTAAAGATATGTTTTGGATATTGGGATTATTGGGATAGCAGATAATGGATTATGGACCAATATCACACTGACTTGGATACCATTCTCCTGAAAATCTTTGTCTCACAATTCCTTTCTTTCTCATTCCCATTGTCATTATCCTAGTTCTGATCCTCATTAATTCACAACGAAGCCTCCATACCAGATTCCTAATTGTCTCCTGCGTTCACATATTCATAACTTCCTAACCAGTCTCTCTCTCCCTCTCTCTGTATCTCTCCTCTTCAATCCTGCTTGTATTCTGACACTAGATTAATCTTCCTGTTACACAGCTCTGATTAAGTCATTCCTCTGATTATATACCTACTTTCACTCCCCATTGTTTACTAAATAAATGCCAAACACTTCAATAAAGCATTTAGTGCTTCTACATTCTGGGCCCTTTGTTTCCTGCAGGATCTGTGGTTGAGAGCTCAACTGATAACTCACTTTTGAAAATCACTTGCTTCATAATATCCTCTCTGTATGCATGCTTTTCCTCTGTACTTAGAAGATATGGCTCCCAAGCCATGACCTCTAATTATCCAAATCCTATCCATCTGTCAAGGCCAATTCAAATGATATTTGTAGGAAGACTTCTTTGATCCTTTTAGTTGGATGTGACCTCATTTCCTCCTCTTAAAAATGTGATGACGATGACATTTTTAAGCACTTACCATGTGCCAGTTGCTGTTCACAATGCTTTGCATGTGTTAATTAATTTAATTCTCATAAGGATCTGTGAGGTAAGTCCTGTTTGCATCCCTGTTTTGTGTGTGTAGAAACTGAGGTTCGGAGAAAGTAAGTAACTTTCCCAAAGTCATAGAGCTGGTTAGTGGCAGATCTGGAATTTGAACACATGGCATCTAACTCCAGAGCTTATGTGCTTAGCCACTGCACTCTTATTATATCATTTATTACTCTCTCTTTGATTATGAATATCAACATCTATCTCCCTATCTAGATACTAGCTCTTTAATTTTAAAAGATGTCTGGATTTGTATCTTTGTATTTCCCTTAACACTTAGCACAGTGCTTTGCATATAGCAAGAATTTCTTTACCGTTTAAGGTGATACAACCTATGGTAAGAAATTAACCCTGAAATCTTAGGGTTTATTAGTTTTTCCCATAACTAGTCATTATAGGTTTTTCTAGTTGGGTGCTTCTTCTCCCAGGGGAAACTGAAGGGCCTGATTTCCTTTCATCTTGTGACTGTTGTTTTTGTCACCTGACTTCCAGGGTTGCCCCGGGATTGTCTTCCCTCCAGCTAGTTGGAGGGTGGTGGATGGTATATGAAGGCCTGTAAATGGGAGGCTGTCATGGGCCAGGCCTAGAAATGGTGCACATTATTCCAATGGGCAGAGCTCAGTCACCTGACCTTATTGAGCTGTATGTATAGGAGGCTGAGAAATTATCAAGTGACACATATATGTGTCCAGAAGGAAGAAGAAACAGCATGAATACAAGTAAATTTTAAGTGAATTTGTGCCATAGGGGGTCCTGCAGTGTGCCACCACTGCAGAGTTTCAATTAATTAATCAACCCCCTTTGAGTACAGTCTTCCTACCATTCAAAAAATGCCCCAAACCAAATTGTCATACAGACCATATTTCTTTGGCGTGTTCTCAAGATATTAGGAAAACATATGCCAAAATTCTTGTTAAAATCTAGTCATATACCCTGTTTCTAGCATTTCTCCACAAACATGTATATTTAACCAGCTTTCAAATCTGTATTGAAATAAAGTGGTTTTGCAGAAACCTTTCTTGTACCATGCAGGAATTCCATTCTGGAATCCTTTGATCTCATCTGTCTTCCCATAGTTGACTATAAGAGATTACTTGTTCATTTTTTAAAATCACATGTAGACATACAGATATACCCAAAATCAAATTGATCTGGAGAAGAGAGCTATTTGACTGTCTGGTTTATTTTTCTATCCTCAAACATGTACAATAACTAATCCACTGAATGTAATAACAGATTTACCTTTATAACATATTTCTTTTTCTTTCCCAAATGAGAAATGTTAGAACAGTGTTCAAATGATTTGTAAAAACACTTCTGTGCTTTCTTCTCTCTACATTTTATATGGCTGTGAATTTCAGGAGGCTGAAAGTTCTTGTACTTTAAAAAAATATCTTGGGGCCGGGCTCGGTGGCTCAGTCTGTAATCCTACGCTTTGGGAGGCCGAGGTGAGTGAATTGCCTGAGTTCGCAGGTTCGAGATGCGCCTGGGCCACATGGCGAGACCTCATCTCTACAATAAATCCAAAAAAAAAAAAATTAGCCGGGCGTGGTAGTGCGTGCCTGTAGTTCCAGCTACTTGGAAGGCTGAGGCGGAAGGATCGTCGGAGCCCAGCAGGTCGAGGCTGCGGTGGCCGGGAGCGGCCACTGCACTCCAATATGGGCGACAGAGTGAGACTCCAACTCAAAAATAAAAAATAAATAAAAATAATAATAAAAATATATATTGGGCAACCCCTTTGGTCCTCTCCCATTTTGGGAGCTTTTCTGTCCTCTCAATAAATCCCACTTTCAAAAAAAAAAAAATATATATATATAATTGGTTTACATGGCTAATGTATAGAATCAAATTGATAATTACTTTCATAAGATATCAACAAAATATTCATTTTAGATCTAAACTAACTCATAATATCATTTAAAAGAGTAAGGTCAAACATGAAACAAACATAGGAGTAATTTAAACATTATTGTTCCAGTTCTATTCACTTCTTGATAACCTATGGAAGTACAGATTTTATTAGAAAAAGTTTCTCCTGTGTGCTTCTGTCTTGCCTCCAAATATATATATATATTTAAAACCCATTCTTACTTGGCAAAATTATTTTCTGAATATTTAAAATATCTAGTGTTAAATTTCGATGTAAGAAATGTAACCATAGCTAGTTTCTGAGATTTTACTAGATCACCAGTCAAAGGAGGTCCCATTTTCACATTAAACATCGATGATGATATTTTCCTCGGAGCATTTTGGAGCCTCAGGTCTTTTGAGCTTATCAACTTGCTTAGAGACATTTGGACTCTGGCCCAGAACAACACCGTGCTACTGGGCGAGAACTTCAGCATAGCTGAAAGAGCACAGAGTGAGAGTTGGAAGACCCAGGTGACAGCCCCTGCACTGGTACTAACTTGCTGTGTCACCATGGCAAATAAGATTTTCTCTTGACCTCAGTTTCCTCCTCCATGAACATTGGAAGGCTGGATTAGAATATCCCCCAAGATCCCCTCCTCAGACCTTATATTATCAGAGTGCTGGAAATATGTCATTGCTCTGTGTTCACAGAGCTTGGTATGATGTCCCATCTATGCTTGGTGCAATATAAATAAATGAATAAGAAATTCAATGACTCAACACAGGTAAAGTACTTTAGAAAGTATCTGGCACAGTATAAGTACTGTCTAATCTTTTGCTAGTATTTTAACTGAAAGGCAATCTGCATTTGTGAGAACTGCTGGTGGCATGCACACCTTGAGCCCATTTGTCAGCATAGGAAAGTTGCTGAATTGCACTTTCCTTGGTAGGTAGGCCCACTCATTCCTGCTAAAGACACACATCAGACATTTTCAATACTGGTGTTTCTCTCAGAAACTGACATGAAGATGAAGACTTCTGGATTCACTAAGCACCTTCATTTCTCCCTTGCCAGGGGTAGCTTGTTATATCAATGTGAAGCCGGGCGGGGACACAACGCATCCAGCCTTCAGTCGTGCTCAAGACATCATCAGCATCATATGTCTCTGAAAGCCCAGATCTATGTGTCTCCTTGCTCCTCTCGCTTAGGATGCAGGCTCTCTCCTGTGCTGATGCCTCTAATCACAGCATCCTTCACAGTCTCAACTTAAGCAGAGTCGGCACTGAAAACGTATTTCTTTTTCTGTCAATTCAGTCTCAGCTTTCAGTGGGGTAATCAGCTCAAATTTCTTATAAGAACAAATCAGAGTCAAGAAGGAGCCCCGGGGCTCTGTGTGCAGCTGGCTGAATCTCTCTGCCTCACCCACCCCTCCTCCCTCCCTCCCCACCCATACTCACAGCCTTGCTGCCACTGGCAATGTGACTTAAAACCATCAGGACAAATTTTCTCTTGTCCTTTATGCAAGTTTGTGCCATATTATGAACTGAATGTATATACCCCCCAAATTCAGGTGTTGAATTCCTAACTCTCAAGGTTATGAAGTTAAGAGGTGTGACCTTGGAGAGGTGACTAGGTCATAAGGTTGGAGTCCTCATGAATGGGATTAGAATATTCTTACAAAAGAAAATCCAGAGAGCCCCCTTGCCCTTTCCACCATGTGAGATTAGGTCAATTAGGAAGCAGGAAGCAGACACTTAGCAGACCTGAATCTACCAGCACCTGGATCTTGGATTTTCCAGCCTCAAGAACTGTGAGAAATACATTTCTGTTGTTTACAGGCCACCTGGTATATGATTTTCTGTTATAGCAGTCTGAACACACTAAGTCACACCAGAAGTCCCAAGAAATTCAGACTCTTCAACCATTCCTCATCTCCTGGATTCAAATCCCCATACAGAGCACATGGCACCTTACAAATGAACTTGTTCCTGCTCACTAAATTTTTAATTTCCAGCCCTTCCTCATAGTGCTCATCTCTTTTGTTTGTCTAAATTGCCACTTGTTATAATTTATTTGATTGTTTGCTCTGTCTCCTCCCACTTGGCCATAACCTTCATGAAACCATGGACTTTTTCTTATTTACTGATGTCTTCTGCATGCCAAGAACAGTGCCTAGCACGTTGCAGGAACTTGGGAATAGATTCTCAGGTTTTTATGCCCTCTCATTCACCTCCAGGAATTCTGCTCCATTCCTTTTTTTAAAGCATCAACTCCCTTTCCATTTCTGATCAGGGTCTCTGAGCTTAGTGTGGCTTTCCCATCCTAATCGTAACTACTACGATCATCTTCTTTAGACTTCTGCCTGAGCCTGCCTTTTCTTAGTTAAGCAGCTGCTGAAAAGATGCCCACTTGCTTTTTACCTTGATTTTTTTGGGTGGAGGGGGAGGGCAGTGGTGAAGAAGTTCGGACTGGGAGACTACTTCCTTTTGAAAGTCATGTAGGCTTGTATTTCTTTTACATAATGGAATATTTTGCAGCCATAAAGAAGGACAAACATATGGACTTCGCAGCAACTTGGTTAGATTTAGTCTATCATACTCAGCGATCTATCACAGAAACAAAGAACAGAATACCATATGTTCTCATCATAAGCGAACCTTGAACAATTATCATAATACTGTAAGAAATGGATTGGCAGTAGTGGGAAACTGTCAGGGAGAGGGGGTGTGATTGGCAGTTGAAGGAAATTGCTAGGGGAGGGAGGGGCACACTTCATCAACAAGGGTATCTGCATAGTCAATGTTTGTATACCTAACCCTGAATTGTACCCCACATCCTCATTATAAAAAAATAAAATAAAATAAAATAAAATAAAATAAAACAGAAAGTCATGTAACTACCACCAAGTCACATAGCTTCTGAAGGTCTTTTTACTTCTACTTTCTTTTTACCAATTCAGACATCTGAACATCACTTGGCAGTATTCCATGTAATTTTTCCCCTTCCATTTAAATTGGTTATCTATAATCTATACTCTAGCTAAGCTCTGAAAGATCACCTTTTTTTTAACCCTCACCATGGAAGTTGAATTATAGCATCATTGTTTATTGCCTGTAATAAATTTATCTATTTGTGTGTATGTCTGTGCACATGTATGAAAATGTTTATGTGTACGCACACATTTATACATGTATATAAGTACACACACATATACACTCATGAATGTGCACACCCATGTATTCATGCACATATACACCATTTTACAGATGAGGAAACTGAGGTTGGCATATGTTAAATAACTTCTCCAAGGTCACTCAGAGGGTGAAGTCAAATTTCTTTTTAGTCCATTTTAACCTACTCCATTTAAACCACTCTTGAAAAGGTCGCCAAATCTTGTCAACTTCTGTTAACTTAAAATTTTCACTATGACATATTTCAAACATATAGAAAAAGATAATAATATTAGGAAAACCCATATAGCATTTGCTTTAGATTTTTTAAAAGTAATAGTGGAGAACATGACATGTGTTGTATACATCTTCCTGATCACATTTCTTATCCCCTCCCCAGATAATAGTTTTCATGATTTTAAAAATAATTCCTATATTGGCTTTTACATAATTTTTATATATTAATGGATTTATACAAATATCTACTTAGTTTTAGGTGTTTTTAGCTTTTAGATCATATCCATCTTTGCAGCCATTGTTTTTTGTCAACTCAGCATTATGTTTTTGAGGTTTTGCCATGTTGACATGAGTCATTTGTTTTAGTCGCTCACAGTTTTCCATTGCATGTATATAATCCAATTTATTTACCTGGCTTCCCATTGATGTATTATTAGCTTTTTTCCATATTTTTATTTTAAACACAGTAATGTCACTATCTTTATCATATTCTTCCTCTCAGCAGCATTTACCATTGTTGACCATCTTTTATTCCACAATTTTCTGTCTTAGTTCTGTAACCCAAGTGCCTTGGTTTTACTCCTTCCCCTCTGGGTACTCCTTCTTGGTTTACCTTCCTTTCCTCTCCTGTTCTACTTAACCTAAAAATGTTGGGATTCTCCAACTTATGGTCTCGAACCCTTTTCCCTTCTCTCTCTCTTTCTCATTCCTTTTTTAACACTAGATGGTCTCATTTATTCATGACTTTAAATATAGGCTGACAATCCTCACAGTGATATCTCCTATATTCACCTCCCCTCTGAGCTCCAGACTCATGAATCATATCCATTGCCTACTTGACCCCTCTTCTTAAATATCTCAGAGGCCACTCAAGGTCAAACTTAAGACATCTAAAAAAATCAACTCCTATTTTTTCTATTTAAATCTGTGACAGTTTCTAAATTGGCCCTCAATAGTCCGATCGCCTAGTAGTCACATTTTATCACATCTTTTTTATAATCTCCTCCCCTTGAGATTGGTCTGGTCCTAGTGACTAGCTTCTAATGAATAGAGTACAGTAAAAGCAATGGTACATGACTTCCAAGATTAGGTTACAAAAGATGACTTCCATCTTATTTGCATTCTCTCTGGCTTTCCTTATTGTTCACTCTGCTGAAGCCATTTGGCATGTTGTGAACTGCCTGATGGAGAGGCCCACGTGAGAAGGAACTGAGAGTGGCATCAGACCAACAGTCACTTGGTTGTTAAGAACTGGATTCTGCCAACAATTACATGAATGTGAACTTGGAAGTGGTTCCTGCCACAGTTGAGCCTTGTGATGGACGCAGCCACTGCTGACATCTTGATTGCTCTCTTGTGAGAGACCTTGAGCCAAAGGGGATGTAGCTAAGCTGCACTGGGATGCCTGACCCACAGAAACAATGAAATAATAAGTGTTTGTTGTTTTAAGCTGCTAAGTTTTGCGGTAATTTGTTGCACAGTGTTGGATAACTAATCCAAGTTCTATTCATCTCCCAGTGGTCCCTGTGCCACATCTACTTGGCTACTCAGTTTATAAAGTCTTCTTTGATGCATCCATCTTATTCGTCCTCCATAGCAACTCATTTGCTAGTCCTGTAGTGTCTATCTCCAAAATAGAAATATCTCTACTTCTCTTTATTTCCACTGACATACGCTATGCCAAGCCACCATCATCTCTTGCCTTGAGGGAGAAATTCAAGGTCTTCAGATAGGCCCCTTAGGGATGTTAAGTATGTTTTATCCTCCTGCCCTTTTTTCTTATCAGTTTATTCATTCACTAATTTAATGCATTTTTATGTATCACTTAGGTCTTTTTTTTAAGTACTGGAGATGGTGATAAAAACTTAACATGGTCCCTGATTCATGGATTTTGCAATAAAATAAGGGAAGTAGATATTAATTAAATTAATTGAGAAATGTGAAAATTCTCTGAAGAAGAGATCATTTGTTCTATGAGAATAAGATCATGCTACTTCATATTGCTGCCCAATATGCTCAAAATATCCCACGAAAATGGTGGTGAGGACCTTTCTTGAGCCCAACTTGTGTATTTAAGGCAGAATTTTCCAGCATTGTGCAGAAAGTGGTGATTGATAAAGCCATGCATGTGTCATTATATTCCTTCATCTGGCTAGGTATTCTCTTTCCTTCCCTAATTACCCTCCCCAAATATGAATTACTAGCAATAGGGCCCTGAATACCAGAAACTGTATCTGGGTGTTCTGCCCATCACCATCAATGAGTTTGGGCAAATTGTCAAGATTGCATGATATTGAATGGGAAAAAAGCATTCATTAGTTGTTTTTTTTTCCTGTAATATATAATGGGACACACACACACACACACACACACACACACACACACACAGTTTAAATCATGTCTTACTACAAGCTTGTAATGCTGTAGGATTTCTCTTTAACTGATCACATCAATTTTTTAAATCATAAAACTCTCAAAATTAAAACGGGGACTTTACTGGTTATTGTGTTTACTCTCCAATGTAATATAAGAATTTGCTCTATAGTCTTCATAACTGGTGATCTTCCAACCTCTGAATAATCACTTCTAGCAATTGTCAACTAATTATGTCACAAGGCAGCTCACTTAATTGTTAGAAAGATAAAATTGTTGTAACCTTTTATTATTTGGAATTCTGCTTCCTTTTGACTTATGTCTGTTAACCTGTTTATGTCTAGCAAAACTGTGTAATCTAAAATAGGGCTCATTGCTACCCTGTAAATTCACATCAAAAGGCTTAAATCTGTTATAACTAAGTCTTTTTAGATGGCTTATTACTTTTAGGTCTTTAGAGTTAACACAGTTTGTTCTCACATCACTCCAATGGGTTATCTATAGTAAGAGACAATCTTCAAATCTTGAATTGTGAGAAACTATAATTTTCTCAACAACATAAATGTTTGATGCAATCATCTGATATGAGTGAGCAATCTGTGTGAGAAAAAGTAGAATCGGTTTGAAACAATTCCTTCCTGTTACATAGAGTGTGACAGAGTGATCAGCAAAAACTGTTCATGGAAGTCAACACTCGTTCCTTAAAACAGATTTGCTGAGGTATAAATAAAATAAGCAATAACACTCCTGATGCAAAAAAAAAAAGTCAGTCAGAAACATCTCAACCCTTCCTTCTTGTAAATTGGACTTCATAATGCATCTATTGATATTCAATGAAATATGTTGAACTAAACTGTCTTATTTTACTAGTCAAGAGAAATAGCAGTAAAACTAGTATCTAGAATATGATACCTGTACAAATAAAATTATTCCTGGTAAATGGCCTGTGTGGTCTTAAATATAAGGGAATTATTTGCTTACATACCACTGAAAATGAACTATTTTCTATTGTCTGGTGTTTAAATATTGCTTACATCTTTGAAGTTCCTAGCAGATGGAACAAGCAAGTTTATTAAGTAGGCCACTAGTCTCCTTCTCTTGCTAACCACTGAATTTTATATCCTAACATTAAGAATGTATTAATTTTCAATTGCTGCATGACAAATTGCCACAGACTTATTGACTTATAAAACATATAGTTTATATGCGTCAAGAGTCCACACGTGGCTTAGCTAGGTTCAGTGCTCAGTGTCTCACAAACTTGAAAGCAAGATTTGAGCTGGGCTGAGTCCACTTCAAGTGAATGTGATTGTTGTTCTTTGCAGTTGTGGGACTGAAATCTCCACTTTCTTGTTGACTTTCATCTGAGGGCTGCTCTCAACTCCCAGATGCCCCTGCAGTTTTTGCCTCTTGACTTTCTCACATTGTGGCAACTTACTTCTTCAAAGCCAGCAGGAGAACCTCTCTGATCTCTAAACCTTTTCATGTTGTTGTTCACGTGCAGATATAATATTTTTCTGTACATTTGAATATACTTAATTTTTTAATTATTATTTTTATTTTAAAGATGTGGGGTACAATTCAGGGTTAGGTACATAAGTGGTCATCGTGCAGGTAAAGTGTGGGTACCCCTATTGATGTTATGTGCCTCCCTTCCCTCCCCAGGCAGTGTCCCATTACTGCCAATCCCTTTCTTATAGTATTATGATAAATATTCAGGATCTGCTTATGAGTGAGTACATGAAATACTCAAATCATTGTTTCAGCGATAGATCACTGAGTATTATAGACTCTAAATCCATCCAAGTTGCTGTGAAGTCCATAATTTTGTTTTTCTTTATGGCTGCATAATATTCCATTGTGTATATGGACCACATTTTCTTTATCCAGTCTACTTTCGATTGGCAGCATGATTGGTTCCATGTTTTTGCTATTGTGAATAATGCTATAATAAGTATGTGTGTGCAGGTATCTTTTTCATAGAGTGGTTTGAGTTCCTCCAGGTATATTCCCAGAAGGGGAATTGCTGGGTCATATGAAGGGTCGATTTTTAGATCCTTTAGAAATCGCCACTCTTTGCTACAGAAGTTGTACTAGTTTACACTCCCACCAATGGTATATTCTTAATTTTTTAGAGCAGTCTTAGGTTCACAGCATAATAGAAAAGAAGGTACAGAGGTTTCCTATCTACTTCCTACCCCTTCACATGCATAGCCTTCCCCACTATCAACTTCATCCACTAGAGTGGTATATTTGTTATAACTGATGAAACAACATTGCTACATCATTATCACCCAAAGATTATAGTTTGCATTGGGGTTCATTCTTAGTGTTGTACATTTTATGGGTTTAGACAAGTTTATAATGACATGTATCTACCACTATAATGTCATAAAGAGAAGTTTCACTGCCCTAAAAATCCTATGTTCTACCTATTCATCCCTTATCCCTTCAACTCCTGACAGCCACTGATCTTTTTAATATCTGCACGCTTTTGACTTTTCTGATGTCATATAATTGGAATCATGCAGTATATAGCCCTTTTCAGATTGGCTTCTATCACTTAGTAATATGTATTTAGGTTTCCTCCATGTCTTTTCTTGGCCTGATAACCCATTGCTTTGTATTGCTGAATAATATTCCATTGTCTGAATGTACCATAGTTGATCTATCCATTCATCTACTAAAGGGCATCTTAGTTGCTTCCACATTTTGGCCATTATGAATAAAACTGCTATAAACATCTGTGTGCAGGTGTTTGTGTGGCCATAAGTTCTCAACTCCTTTGTATAAGTGCCAAAAAGTGCAATTGCTGGATCATATGGTAAGAGTGTGTTTAGTTTTGTAAGAAACTGTATAACTTTCTTCCAAAGTAGCTGTATTATTTTGCATTCTCACCAGCAGTGAATGAGAGTTCTTGTTTCTACACATCCTTGTCAACATTTGATATTGACGGCATTCTGGATTCTGGTCATTCTAATCAGTGTGTAATGTTGTTTTGATTTACATTTCCCTGATGACATGTGAAACATCTTTTCATATGCTTATTTGCCATCTGTATAACTTTCTTGGTAAAGTATTTGTTAATTTCTTTGACCCATTTTTTAATTGGGTTGTTTGTTTTCTTACTGTTGAGTTTTTCTTTTTGTGCATTTTGGATAGCAGCTCTTTATCAGATATGTCTTTTGCAAATATTTTTTGCCAGTTTATGGCATGTCTTTTCATTCTCTTGACAGTGTCTTTTGCGGAGCAGATATTTTTTATTATTTTTATTTTTATTTATTATAAAGATGTGGGGTACAATTCAGGGTTAGGTATACAAACGTGGATATATTTTCAATTTTTATGAAATCCTGTTTATCAATTATTTCTTTCATGGATCATGCCTTCATGATGTATCTAAAAAGCCATCATCAGGCCCAAGGTCATCTAGATTTTCTCCTATATTATCTTCTTGAAGTTTTATAGTTTTCCATTTTATATTTAGGTCTGCAATTCATCTTGAGTTAATTAAAAGGTATACGGTCTGTGTCTACATTAATTTTTAATATAAACTCTCTTTTAAAGAGTTTATCTTTTTAGATCAGGCTCACCCAGGCCAATCTTCCTTTTGACTAACTTAATGTTAACTAATTAGGGACTTTAGTTATATCTATACATATATTCAGCCTTGCCATATAATATAAACTAATCACAAGAGTGACTCTCCCATCATAGAAACAGGTCATGTTTACACATAATGGAAGGGGCTTACATAGGGCATGCATACCAGGTAGATGAGAATCTTGGAGAGTCTTAGAATTCAGCTTAACACATCCTATATTTTCATTTCTGAGCCTCGCATTTATCATCTGTCAAATTAGCATTGTCACAGATAGTAGAGTCCCACCCTCAATAATAACTCTGGCTTTCCCTTTATGCTATTGTAGCAAAGATTAAAACCAGTATAGCTTATAGAAACTTTTCAGACTTCATGAGGCATGCTGGCATCCTGGTAGGAGAATGCTGTGTCTTCTAGATCAGCTCAAAGGAACAGGCTTTCCAGAAACATTAGTATCTACATTACAACGTCTTTCATATTTCCTTTCCAGGTCAGTACCACTGCCATTAGCACAACACCCCACAATAAAGAGAAGGGATACCCACAGTCAAGATGATGGGTAAACCTGCAAATGAGACCTTCCCCAGGTAGACCTGTTGGTGCTTGGAGTCCTAATTGCTTTGGGGTCTCTTGATATTGGTCATTAACTTGGAAAACTTCATCTTGAGCCACTCAGAGGGGGCTTTATTTCATGTCAATTGTAATCTGAAAATCCAGCATCAGTTGATACAGCAGACAGCCAAACAGAATATATTCTTTATCGTCAATCTGGAAATGGCAATCGACCACAGGCATCTAACTATTTCTATGTTATAAGAGAAATCTGAACTAGTCTAAGACAAATGGGTGTGAAAGTTGTGTTAGAGAAGGCACTATCTATTAGCACTAACAGGGAGAAAAACAAAAACGAAATCAAAAAACAAGTTGGAGCTAGCTGTTGACTTACTAGAGATAAGGAAAGACAGAATGTTAGTTAAAACAAAGCAAAGGAACAAGGAATAAAGGTTATGTTGTGATGGTAGACATTGCCAACTTTTTTTAGATTGCAAAATATAGTGTATTTAGAAAGTAAATTAGAGAGAGAGAGAGAGAGAGAGAGAGAGAGAGAGAGAGAAAGGAGATTTACCTCCCCAAGGTAGGGAAGGGGGCTAAACCCGACCCAACTGAGCTAAGGCACCCTAACAGATATCAATAATGCCTTTATGGATGGGTTTGGGTGAGGATGATTGATACTGTTTGTAAAATACCTATCATAATATGTGTCAGATAATGAGTACACACAACAAATGCTAACTAGCAGTATATTTTAGAATAAATAGCGTGAGTGGTATACGGTGCAGTCTCCTGAGAAGGAAATAATATAATGTAACAACACCAGTGTTCACAGTAATTTATGGGAGGATTGGGTAGAGGAGGAATGAATACAGAACAGCATGCCTCAACATGCTTGGTCAATTTTCAGTAACAGGAGCAGTCATGTTTTCCCCAGTAGGTCGGTCTTTTGGTAGAAATTGTAGTGAATAGAGAAATGCATCATCTGTGTTCTTGTGATGAATGCTATTCAGAGCAAAGAATTATTTATAAGAATATTCTGAAATTAAATCTACAAGGGATATTTGGCAGGTTAAGAAGAAATTTAGAGGAGTAGAAGAATGTCAAGAACAAAAGCTCAAAATGTCAGAGACATTGTTCATGGCTGTGAATTTCCCATTGCAAGGTGGAAATGATCGGTATAGATGATAAACTGGAAAGATGAGAGCTGAGGAGTCAAGTTTGTCTTCTATTACTCTAGATCAGTGGTTCACAGGGGTGAATTTGTCACTGAAGGCACTTAACAGTGTTTGGAGACATTTTTGGCTGCCTCAACTTGGGGAAGAAGAGGTGGTACTACTGGCATCTAGTAGGCAGAAGCCAGGGATACTGTTAAACGTTCTGCAATGCCCAGGACAGCATCCACAAAAAAGAATTATTTGGCCTTAAAGGTTAACAGTGCCGAGGTTATGAAATCCTACTTTAGATATTTTAATTATGTTGCTGGGTCAAGATGAACCAGCATATGCTTCATCTGTGCATTGTTTGTTTAGCTCCACATACAACCACAAGGTTGTAGTTTGATGTTCTGCCTTTGTCCTTTGTCAAAAGCCAACTACAAAGAATATATAAAATTTACACATGACATTTATGATTAAATATATTGCTCATGCCTTATATGAGAGGCTTAATGTTAATTTTATTACTGTAGAAAGAATACTCTTGCTGAGGCTTTTAAAGTGTATTTTTTGTTCAATAAAATTTATATACTAGAACTTTTTTCCCTTTTTCTCTTAGTAGTTAGGAAATTCAGGGCAAAACTTGAAGCTCACTCATAATTTTTGAGCATTTGGACATGATAGCTAGAATGTTTTGTATTTTTTCTTCAGTTACGAATTTCTTCTTACATTTATGTTGGATTACTATTCCATTATATATGACTTTCTTATAATCAGACAGAAAGAACCTCCCTTGCTCTAAGAGCGTTTCTAATTATTCTTAACATGAACTACCTGTAAGTGTTTATTGTTAGTCCCTTCTAAGAAGTATACAGTCACACATTTTCATGCACTGAATATATTATTGAAATGTCAGACATTGCACAAAATTCTAGGAAATCCATTGAGAATGTGACCAAATGATCTCCCCATCCACATAGAGCTTGCCATCTAGGAAATATAAACAAATAAAATGGGCAGTTTAAACTCAGTTTGAAAGAGCTATAGTAAGTGTATACAGGCACAAAGAAGGCACGCCAACACAAGTCTGGGGGTTTAGAGGCAATATCATGAAAAGCATGCTAGCCAGATTGAGATAGGAGAGATTAGCCAGTAGAAAGGTAAAGTATACAGGCAGAGCTTGTCCCAGGTAGGGAAATAAGAGTATAAGTGAGATTTTAGAGGCAAGAAAGGGCATGGCCCAACTTGAGGGAAGGAAAGGTGGTGAGAATGACCAGAGCAGTGTGAGATAGGTAGGGATGTCAGTGGAGAGGTTTTGGGAGAAGAGGAAAGGTTGGAGAGGTAACCAGGAGCTTGGTAGCAAGGACACGTGATCTGTTTTGGAGTTTGAACTCTAAAAGCAACAGGTTATTTTTGAATGGTTTGAGCAGGGGATTCACATAATCAGGTGTGTATCTTGGAAAGCTCCCTCTGCTTTCAGAGAAAGGGGTGGATTGAAACAGAGCCAGGCTGGAATCAGGGGGACTTCCTAAGAGATAGTTGTCCTTTGTCAGAGCCAGGGTAACCTGTGGTCTGAACCAAAATGATGTCAGTCAGTGGGTGGGGAGGTGGTTGAAAAGAAATGGACATAGTCAAGAGAGATTAGGAAGTAAAATCAGCAGAATTTGATGTTCATAGGATGTACTGGATGAAGTCATGGGGGAATTCTGAAGTTAACCCCAGGTTTTGGGTTGATGACATCATTCACTAAAACAAAGAAACAAAAGGAGTTTGATGGAAACAAACAAAATAAACATACTGAGTTTGACATGCATACTTGGACATTCAAGTAGTATGATCCAGTAAGCAGAGGAGAAATTGAAACTCAAACAAGAACTTTGGCTTGAAGATATGGATTTAGGTATCACTATCATATAATATTAGAAGACATGGGAGTTGAGGCTGAAAAGAGAACTAACCAAGAAAAAGGTGGAAGGACTACTGTACAGCTTTTGAAGATAGGCAGAAAAGAGGAGTTTGCCAAAGGAATGGAGAAAGGGCTCTCACGCATGTACAAACACATCACAAGATGTGTTTCCATGAAAATATATTTGTAAGGGGGGAGTCCTTGGCAGTATTTAATGTTTAAGGAAGTTAACTGGAAATACCCATTGATTTAGCAATAAGGTAATCGTTGATGATGGCAGTGAGAATAGTTTCAGTGGAATTACTTGACCTTAAAGGAGAGGAGAACAATAGGAAAAAAGTTAGAGAGAACTGTGGATCCAAGAGAGGACATTTTAAATAAATATCAAAAGCTAGGATATGCTTGAATGATGAAGGATGGCATCAATTGAGAATAGAAAATGGAAAATTATGGGATAAAGAGAGAGAGATGGCTTCTAGGGCACAAATGGAGAGACTATCCTTAGAAGGAAGAAAGGACATCTTCTGGTATAGCCAAAAGGATGATAGGAGTTATTGGTAAATTTATGAGTCTGTTTGTGATCAATAAATGTTTGCCTGAGGTCTTCTTCCTTTTCTAGGAAGTTGAAGATGAGGGCCTCTGAAAATGTGGGAAAGGTAGAAATTTTGAAGAGTTTTTGGAAAGTTTGAAATAGCTGCTTTGGGAATCGGGAAAGAAGTACTACCAGAAATACACAAAGAACCACCAGTAAAAGGAATTCTGAGAACCAGTGAAGGCTGATTATCTTCAGTGTGGTACCATTGATCCATTGTATTTTGGATTCTCTATAGCAGTTATCAGCATCTTGGTGAAGGTGGAGTCAACGTAGAGAGGTGGGCTTATTAGGGTTAAAATTTGGCTGGGTGGGTTTGATAGAAGGGAGTGAAGAAAGGGTATTGTGGAAATAAATGTTCGTAAAACTAAATTAATGAAGAAGGAAATGAAAGCAGGAGGTGGGGGTGATGAATAGGAAGAAAATATTAGAATGATCAAGGAAGTAGGGAGTTCCTCTGAGACCAAAGAATAGCTAACTGAAAAAAACTGAAGCAAAGGAAGTTGTGGTCCAAGAAGAACTATTAGACTTTTAGTTTTCTATCTTTCTTTTTCACTTTGTTATAAAGATGTGGGGTACAAGCCAGGATTTAGGTACATAAGTAATATATGTACAGGTGAAGTTTGGGCCTCCAACTGGCCCTCACTTCCCCTGGTTTCGGATCAGGTACCCTTTGTATTGTAATGTTCCCGCCCTTCCTCTCTCCCCTGGCAGTGTCCTACAACTGCTTGTCCTTGCCTTGTGCTATTGTGATTAATGTCCAGGTCCCACTTATAAGTGAGAACACGTGGTATTTGATCTTTGTTTCTATGATAGATCAGTAAGAATGATTGTCTCCAACTCCATCCAATTTGCTGAGAAGTCTATGATTGTGTCCTTCTTTACGGCTGCGTAATAGTCCATCACGTAGAGTTTAAGTTTTCAGACATGGAGAGTTTCTAGGTGAAGGCAATATGAAATGTGGCCATGAAAGAAGGCAGAAGTGAAGGTGAAGGTAATTGCAGATGAGGGGGTCAAGGGCTTGAGAGACAAGGGTGTTGAATGTGATATTTGAACTAATATGTACTAGAGAGGCAGTCATTGTGGATTATTAAAGAGAAATATCTTTGGGGGGAGATGCAGAGGTAATGGCAAGAAGGAGGGAAGAGGAAGATGGTACTAGGTGTCATACACTGAGGAGGTATTTTAAACCAAGCGTTTAGGATTGATAGTCTATAGAAGTAGCCTGGTGGGGTGAGAGGTCATATATTTATTTTCCAACTGTAATATTTATGAGATGAGGAGACTATGCATATTTCATTTGAGAGAGTTTTGAGGAAACATATGGGAAAGAAGAAAACCTCAGCCATAATTTTACCATCCTGAGCAATCACTGTCAACACATTTGTGAAGGTTGTCCTGGAGTTGGGGTAAGAATTGGTCAGAGTAGGAAGACAATTCAGACAAAAAGGTAATGAAGTCTTTGAGTTAGGACTGTGGTGGTCAGAATAGAGAGGGATATGGATACAAGTAAGACCAGCATTCAGATGGTCAGTTAATTTTTCTACTCTCAAATGCCAATTCCTGAACATCATCCGTGTTCACAAGGCCTGCACAATTTTTGGTGCTTCTCTTGCTGATCTTTCACTATAATCCTCAATCCATCTAGCCGTTTCCTCCTGCTGCTTCCTTCATCTAGGAGCTGATTTAGGTGAAAAGGTTTTCATCTGGGTCAGAGTTGTTTTACATAAGCTTCCAATGAAGTCACTAGCTTCACCATTGCTTATTTTAGCATTTATGAGTAGAGCAGTGTTAGTGATACAGCTGGACCATTTGTTTCCAGTCTTCCTGGTTCTTTCACTGGGAAGGCACACAGAGCCACCAACCCTGTAGTCTAACCATTCAAGAATTGGATTAGATGAATACATAAAACAGCATGTAGCCATTACTTGCAGGGAGTTACACTCTGATTAACTGATTTGTTTCTTTGACAGAGTCATTGTGTGTATGTGTGCCCATGTGTATGTGTACTTGTATACACACTGCTGATAAAAGCAACCAGTGTTTGAGTGTTTTCTAGCCCTGTGTGTAGGCAGCTCTACCATCGCTGTAAAAGGTATACAGTGGGCTGACAATCCAAGTTGGCAGCTGTTCCTCTTAAAACTACTTTATTCCATGAAGTCAGCACAGAAAGCAGTCAGTCTTTTGAGTGGTTTATGCCTGGTTCTTGGCATCATTAAAATTCTGTTCTATTCAGTGTTGCTTCATTTGCACAATCAGGATGCTCCATTTTCAGACATTCAAAGTGTTGAAAATTCTTTAATAAATAGATATTTATTTGGCATCAAGTCCAAGTTGAGTGATTCTCCATGTAGGAAATAAGAGTGTAATTGTCTTTTGGAGGGCATTTCCCCCTCTTTAGCATTTATAAGTGCTTTATGGCTTCCAAAGCTCTTTCATGTATGATATGATTTGTTGCTTATATAACCCCACCGAGTTGGTGCCGTGAGCCCTGATTTAAAGATGAGTAAATGGATTTTCAGAAGAGAAAAGTAAATTATCAAAGGTTAGTTTAAGTGATGGAGTTACGCTAAAGACACTTGTTGTCTCAGACTCTAGGGATCTTTTTGTTATAACATAGCAACTTTGAGTAAGTGAGGTTTCTAGTGTGCTACCAGTTTGTATTGTAATAAAGTGTGTTCAACTTGATCTCAAGCTATATTTCAAGGTTAACACTTTATAAATGGAACTAAATCATTGGAGCTTAGGCCAGGGGCTGGAGGTTTATTTATTGATCTAGTCTGGCCTCTTGGGTTTCTTGATATTTGGTGAGATGGTGCATTTGTCAGTACATTGGAAAAGCATTTTGTTTCCTCTGGAATGAAGAGCACTGCTCTTGAATTTTAAACAGAGGAAATGACTGTCCAATAGGGCTCATGGGCACAATGCATAAACAACAAGCCTCATGTTGGTACAGGAAAAAGAAATAAGCAATTTCTGAAGAGCCCATCTATCAACTTCTACTTAAATCTATGCCTTAAAAATGATGGGCACATATGATAGCCTTCTGGAAAACTGCATAATAATTAAATGTGTCATTCTATTTCAAAACAATATCTAATGAGGTTATTCATGATTAAATGTGTTTATTTTCAAAGATATTATACTTTAAAATGCCATAATATTCTAATATTAAAATACATGTAATGGAACTAAATATGAGCTATTAAAGTATTTCACATGGATTGTTTATTAATCACAAATGATAACAGATCTCTTTACCATAGATAAATCTGATGAGCACCACCTAAACCAAATGACCCAAGTTAACATCTCCAGTAATAGAATAAATGAACATCATGTGCCTCCTGATGTGATGTAGCTTGAAGGACACAATAGCACAGCTGTGGTATACCTGCCTAAAATGCTTAAACATGATCTAATTATGAGAAACATCAGACAAACCCAGTTTGAAGGAAATTCTACAACAACACTGGTGATACTCTTCAAAATGGCAGCATCATGAAAGACAAAGAAAGACTGAGGAACTGCTCCAGGTTGAAAGGGTCTGAAGAGATGTGACAGATAAATGCAATGACGTACATCTGGACCAGAAAAAAATGTTACAAAGGATATTATTAAGAAAATTGTAAAGATGTCTTCCTTTGAGAAGTGTCTGTTCATACCTTTTGCCCATTTTATAATGGGGTTGTTTTTTTTTCTTTTCCACATGTTTGAGTTCCTTGTAGATCCAAGATGTTAAGTCTTTGTCAGACCTGGAGTTGGCAAATACATTTTCCCAGTCTGTAGGCTGTCTCCCTGCTCTCTTAATGGCTTCTTTGGCTTTGCAGAAGCTTGTCAGTTTAATGAGCTCCCACTTGTCTATCTTATCTCTTATGACCTGTGGGTTTTGGGTTTTGTTCAGGAATTGGATGCCAATTCCAATTTCCATGAGGGTATGTCCTTCATTTTCTATGGTTCTTATGATTTGAGGTTTGACATTTAGGTCTCTGATCCATTTGGAGTTAATTTTTGTGTGTGGGTATAGATAGGAGTCCTGTTTCAATCTTCTGCATGTGGTCAGCCAGTTTACCCAGGACCATTTACTGAATAGGTTCTCCTCTCCCCAGTGGTAGGTAGTGCAGGGTTTGTCGAAGATGAGTGGTTGAGAAACTGAGGTTTTGCTTCTGGAATCTCAATTCTATATGGTCTATATGTCTGTTCCTGTACCAATACCAAGCTGTTTTGATTATTGTAGCTTTATAGTAAAGTTTGAAGTCTGGTAATGTAATACCACTTGCTTTGTTTTTTTTTTGCTGAGGATTGTTCTGGCTATTCTTGGTCGTTTGTGTTTCCATATGAATTCCTGTGTTGTTTTTTCTAGGTCTGAGAAGAATGTTGCTGGTAATTTGATGGGTATTGCAATAAATCTGTAGATTGCCTTAGGTAGGATGGACATCTTCACAATGTTGATTCTTCCAATCCATGAGCATGGGAAGTTTTTCCACTTGTTTGTGTCATCTTTGATTTCTTTGAGCAGTGTTTTATAGTTTTCATTGTAAAGGTCTTTCACATTTCTGGTTAGAAAGATGCCAAAGTATTTCATTTTTTTAGTGGCTATTGTGAATGGAATTTTACTTTTTGTTTGGGTTTCTGTTTGTTCATTATTGGTGTAAAGAAATGCAATTGTCTTTTGCACGTTTATTTTATAACCTGAGACTTTGCCAAAGTCCTTTATCAGTGTAAGGAGGTTTTTGACAGATTATCTTGGGTTTTCAAGGTACACAATCATGTCATCTGCAAAAAGAGATAACTTGACTTCCTCTTATCCTATTTGGATACCCCTGATTGCCTTCTCTTCTCTGATTACTCTAGCCAGGACTTCCAATACTATATTGAACAGGAGGGGTGAGAGTGGGCAACCTTGTCTTGTTCCAATTTTCAGGGGAAATGGTTCTAATTTTTGTCCATTTAGGATTATGCTGGCTGTGGGTTTCTCGTAGATGGCTTTTACTATTTTGAGGTATGTTCCCTGTATGCCTACATGTTCGAGAGTTTTATCAAGAAGGGGTGCTGGATTTTATCAAAAGCTTTTTCTGTATCTAATGATATAATCATGTGGGTTTTGTTTTGACATCTGTTGATTTATTTAATTACATTTAAGGTTTTACGAATGTTGTACCAGCCTTGCCTCCCAGAGATGAAGCCTACTTGGTCATGGTGGATGATTTTTGAGATGTGTTGTTGAATCTGGTTTGCTAGGATCTTGTTGAGAATTTTAGCATCAATGTTCATCAAGGGTATTGGCCTGTAGTTCTCTTTCTCTGTTGGGTCTTTACCTGGCTTGGGTATCAATGAGATGTTAGCTTCATAAAATGATTTGGGGAGAGTGCCATCTTTCTCAATCACCTGGAATACCTTCAGTAGGATTGGGATCAGCTCCTCTTTAAATGTCTTGTAGAATTCTGCTGGAAAGCCATCAGGCTCAGGGCTTTTTTTGGTAGGTAGTTTTTTTTATTATGTATTCAATTTCCTTGATGGTTATTGGTCTATTTAGGGTCTCAATTTCTTCCTGTTTCAACCTAGGCAGGTTGTGAGATGACAGAAAGCCCTCCATTTTCTTAAGGTTTTCAAGTTTGTTTCCATACAAGTGTACATGGTAGTCTCTAATGATCTTTTGTATTTCTTCAGGGTCAGATGTGACTTCATCTTTTGTGTTTCTGATTGTGTTTATTTGGGCTTTTTCTCTCTTCTTGGTCAGTCTATCTAAGGGACTATCAATCTTGTTTATCCCTTTGAAGAACCACCTTTTTGTTTCATTGATTTTTTGTATTTTTTTTTTTTTTTTTTTTGTCTTCTGTGTCCTGGATTTGAGATTTTATTTTGGTTATCTGGATTCTTCTGCTGAAATTAGGATTTTTTTGGTCTTGCTTTTCCAGCTTCCTTAGGTGGTTTGTTAGGCTGTTAATTTGTGATCCTTCCTTTTCTTCAAGTGCGTTTGTAGGGATATAAATTCCCCTCTTACTACAGATTTCATGGTGTCCCAGAGATTTTGGTAAGATGTTTCTTCATTTTCATTTGTTTCCAGGTGTCTTTTAATCTCTGTTTTGATTTCATCAATGACCCAGGAGTTATTTTGCTTCATGCTGTTTAGTTTCCATGTCTTTGTGGGTTTTGGGGGGCACCTTGTTGGTGTTAATGTTTACTTTTATTCCACCCTGGTCCGAGAAGGTGCATGGTAAAATGTCGGTCCTTTTAAATTTGTTTATGCTTGATTTATGGCCCAGTAT
>CAUYQG010101429.1:0-13963 GCA_963574415.1 Tarsius wallacei | reverse complement strand
GGGGAAGGGAGATGGGATTAATGGTAGTCAATATCTGTCTGGGGACGGGAAGACACCTCTTGTCAACAAGGGTACCTGAATGAAGCATATTTGTATACCTAATCCTTGACTGTACCCCACAATATCATAATAAAAAATACTGATTATAAAAAAATGCACAAAGAAGATAAAATGATATTAAATTTCTGGTTTAAAGCAGTATCTGAACCTTAATTAAATCTCTTCCAACTTCCCACTAAAATATCTATAAAGAAACTAGCAACAACAACAAAAAATGAAAACTCCCAGTCAGAAGAAAAGAGAATCTGCTAGACAAAATAATGCCAAAATCCAAAAGGAATTCCCAGAACCTACAGAGTTTTAAATAAAACAAACCAAGTATTACCCTAATGAATCTCAGTCTTTGCTTTATAAAAAGATGGTTTCAAAAGAAAGGAGGAAGAGAGAAAAGAGGAGAGGAAAAGATAAGAGAGGAGAGAGGAAGGGAGAGGAGGGGAAGGAAAGAGGAGAGAAATGGGAAGAAAGAGAAGTCATCCCTCCCCTACCATTGTGTCCTGACTCAGCGACTCAGAAGTTGTAAGATCCAGAAGCCCGGGGCTGACCCTCTTTCTGGCGAGTACTACCTTTAGTCTCAGCAGGTACCATCTCCCTCTGTCACACACTCTCTCCCAACATTACAACCATTCAGATAGAGCAACTCCCAGAAGACATCTAGAAAAGAAATGTGGAGAAAAGTAGTAACATGCTAGGTCAAGTCCCAGTAAAAGGCTCTTTGGGTAGGAGGAAAGGTAGAAATCAACGAGGTGGCTGTAACTTGTGAAACAGAGCAGCTCTGAGCTCCATCAATCCAGAGAGTCCTACATCCAAGTGGAGGGGCGGAAGAAAAGTCTTTATAAAGCAGCTCTACCCATGAATTCAATACTAACACATCTATTAATATGCCTCAAAATATCAATGAGGCAAAGAAGATAAGTTATGTGATAAAATTACAAAAAGGAAGGAAGGATAAGTCAATATACATTGATAATTCACATACATTTTTGCTAAATTTATGAGTGAAATGAATAGAGAATACATTTTTAATTTGATTTTTTTTAAATCATTTGTGCTTGCTTCAGGAAACTGAATACTCAAATTTCAAAAGGTACAGGCATGAATAACATGTAAACTTTTAAAATCATCTCTTCTTTTATATCTTGCTCAAGAAATGGACATTGAGAAAAAAATCTCTTTGAAAACAGCATCTAATATCATACTTAAAGAAAATACATGCTTTTTAAAATCAGGAACAAGGCTGGTCACGGTGACTCAAGACTGTAATCCCAGCACTTTGGGAGACCGAGGTGAGGAGATTGCCTGAGCCCACAGGTTCGAGAACAGCCTGGGCAACTTGGCAAGACCTCGTCTCTACAATAAATAAAAGAAAAAAAAATTAGCCGAGTGTGGTAACTCACGTCTGTAATTCCAGCTACTTGGAAGACTGAGGTGGAAGGATCACCGGAGCCCAGCAGGTCGACGCTGGGGTGGCCGTGAGCATGCCACTGCAATCCAGCCTGGGCGACGGAGTGAGACTCCAACTCAAACAACAAAAATAAAATCAGGAACAAAACAAAGATATATTTAGCCCTGTCGAGGAAATGCTGGTCAATTCATAAATCAAAAACACATTAATGAGAGTTATAAATACAGAAAAGAATAAAAAAGTATAATTCCTTGCAGGTGATTCTTTTGTCTTTAATACCCATCTGAATCAACTAAACAATGATTGAATCTAATAAGTTTGTCAACCTTTACTTCACTTTAGAATCACCTGGAAAGCTTTTAAAAACTATCAATGCCTGGGGCTCACTCCAGAAATTCTGATATAATTGTTCTTGAGTGAGGCCTGGTTCTGCGTATGTTTTAAAAGCTCTCAGATGCCTCTAATGTGTACCCAAGCTTGAGAACCCCTGAAAGACATAAGAAATATGCAAAATCCAGTAGATTTTTCTTTATACTGTCAAGGACCAATTACAAAATATAATGCAAAGAAAATCCCACTAATAACAACAATATAAAACATTCATCATAATAAAATTATCATGTGACCCAGCAATTCAACGTCTGAGTATGTACCCGAAAAAATTTAAAGCAGGGTCTCACAGAGATATTTTTATTCTCAGGTTTATAGCAATATGAACAATACAAGAGGTGGAAGCAAATTAATGTCCACAAAGGGATGGATAAACAAAATAAAATGTTATTCCAATATAATGGAATATTACTCAGTATTGAAAATAAATTGTGACTCACACTACAATAGGAATGAATCTTGAGGACATTATGCTGAGTGGAATAAGCCAATCACAAAAAGAAAACATATCCTATGATTCCACTTGCATGGAGTACCCAAAGGAGTCAAGTCCATAGAAAAAGAAAGTAAAATGGAGGTTGCCAGGGCCTGGGGGAAGGAGAAAGTGGAAAGTTTTTGTCCAACTGGGCACAGAGTTTTCGTTTTGCGAGATGAAGAGTGTTCTGAATGTGGG
Organism: Tarsius wallacei; assembly: GCA_963574415.1. Taxonomy (NCBI): domain Eukaryota; kingdom Metazoa; phylum Chordata; class Mammalia; order Primates; family Tarsiidae; genus Tarsius; species Tarsius wallacei. The sequence continues at coordinate 11,438 of CAUYQG010101429.1, read as the reverse complement.
TTGCAGGACAACGTGAATGAGCTGAAAGTGAACTGTACTACTGAACTGTACACTTAAAAGTGGTTAAGAGGTAAATTTTATGTTACGTGCATTTTACCACAATGAAAATGTTTTAAGTCATTTAGAAGAAAGATAAAAAATACTCATGACAAATCTCACAAGGAAATGTAAAGAACTTGAAATCTTTACTGAAAAAAATTCTCGAAAGATAAACTATGCTTCTTTATAAGTTGGCTTAATATAAGTATGCCCGTTATCTTTCAATTAATTAATAAATGTAATTTATCCTAATCAAATTTCAAACATGTTTCTTGTAGCTTAAAAAAATAATTCTCCAGTCTGTTAAAAAGAATAAACACCTGTCACTAGACAAGAAAAAATAAGACTACAAGGCGGCTTGAATTTCCCAATATTAAAATGTATTAGAAAGATACACTACTTAAAAGAATATGATATTAGCACAGGGAATGACAGACAGATTATTAAAGTGAAACAGAAAGCCCTGAAACTCACCCCATATGCATAAGAATTCATGATAAAGGTAAAAACAGAGTAAGAATGAATTATTTAATAAGTTATGCGAAGATGATTGGTTAACCATTTGGGAGAAAAGTAAAGTTAGGTATCTACCTTGCACTGTGCACCAAAATAAATTTCAGATGAACTAAAACTGTTGATGTAAAAAATAAAGTAATAAAAAAAGACTAGGAAAAAATACAGATGAATATTTTAAGAGCTCTCAGGGCAAGAAAGGTATTTCTAAGCATTCTCTAGCAATCAGGAAACTTAAAGTTAAAGCAGGAAGCATGAAAACTGGTTTCTCAGGGCAGGGAATGGTAGAGGGTTGGATCCAAGGGCACTTAAAGGAGGGTATAGACCAGAGAGCTGTGGGTGAGGCTTCATACTGAATGTTCCTGGGGCACATACCAGGGACTCTGAAAAGACTGTACTTTCAGTAAAGAAAGAACTTTAAAACTCCTACAGCTCATGGAAGAAAAAGTGTCATTTTCCTCCGACCAGGTTTCAGAGAACAACGACAAAAAACTCCTGAAAGAAAGCAAAAACCCAAGTCTCTGCTATATGCAGGCATGGAGTAAAAATTAGCACTATTTTTTGGTAAAAGAAATCCCAAGTCAATGATTTTTTTAAAGAGCATATGTGGCTCTCACAAGACTTTTTTTTTCATGCTCACTGTAGCTGAGCTTCCAAAAATATTACAAACCACAAGATAAAATAGCAGCAGTCACAAGCTTTAACAAAGTGAACAGTTACCATCCCCCAAAACTTCAGATAATAGACGTTCTTTCAACTGAAAAATATAAGCCAAATATGTTTTAAATTGTCAGAATGATTAAAGATGGTATAAAAACCAGACTGAAAGAAAAAGACGTTACGAAAATAGAATAGACAGACTTGAAAATAAAGTAGAAATTAAGGGGAAAAAATATATATAGTCATTGGAATAAAATCTCAAAGAATAAATTAAGCAGCAGAAGAGTCGTGATTAAAAAGGGTATTAAAAAGTTGGAAGAGAGTTCTGAGATAATTAATCAGGATGAAGAATTGGGGGATTTGAAGAAATGAAAAACATAAGAGTGATGAAAAGATATGGAAGAAAGAATGAGAAAGTCCAACATACATTTAATAGGAGTTCCAGGAAAAGACAAACGGGAGAAAGGGCAGAGGAAAAATGGCTGAGAAATTTCCAGCACATATTCATTCATACCACATACATTCGTGAAGCTCTGCCATGTGTCCTGCACTATTGTAGGTATCAGGAAGAAAGTAAACAAAACATACAAAAATACTTGCTTTTATTACATACACTTTCTTTCTTTCTTTCTTTTTTTTTTATTTATTGTAGAGATGAGGGCTCGCCAAGTTGCCCAGGTGGGTCTCGAACCCGCGGGCTCAGGCAATCCACTCACCTCAGCCTCCCAAGGCACGGGATTACAGGCTGAGCCACCGAGCCCGGCTACACGCACTTTCTAAAAGAAAACATGCACTTTCTAAAAGAAAACAGAGATAATTTCCTCAAAGCACAATATAATGTGTATTATTAAAGCATTTGCTGTGGTAACAGACAATCCCAAAATCTCGATGGTTTAGAATGATATCTATTTGCTTTTCATGTCATATGAGGGCTGCAGGTTGACTATTCATCTAATCCTTATATTCCAGGACACGGGCTGAAGGAGGAGCCTCTGGGACATGTTCTTATAGTGGCAGAGGGCAAAAATGCAAGCCACCAAGCCAATCATGCTGTCGTGTTGAAAGCTTCTGCTTAGCAGTGGCGTAGGTCAGGCTTGCTCACATTCTATTGGTAAAAACAAGCCACATACCCCAACCTGACAATGGCATGCCCCAGAGACAAGCATGGCAAGGGTAGGTATGCTTAATCCTCTTATAGAGGAGGAAATAAATAATTGTGATTTATAAAAACCCGCCATAATATGTTCAGTGGTGGACATTACTATGGAGAAAACCAAAAGAAGGAACGGAGGTTAGGAATTATTAGGGAGGTTGCATGTGAGAGAGGACATGGAAAAAATAATACGTGGTTAAGACCTAAAGGATGTCAGGGAGCGGACCATGAAGGTATCTCAGAGAAGAATGTTTCAGACATTTTTTAGACAAAGACTCGGAGGAATAACAGATGTAAAAGTTCCAAGTCAGGAGCAGGATGACGTGTTTGAGGTGCATGAGGAGATCCCAGTTGGCTGTCCTGAGGTGAGAGAGGGAGGGTGATGGGGGAACAGGCCAGACAGACCTCAGAGGCCAGACTGTAGGACTGCTAGGCCACTGTGGAGCTTGGTTTTTACTTGAGGCGGGTCGGACTGTCTTTTGAGTGGTATGAGCAAAGAAAGGAATGACATGATCCGATTTGTATTCTATCTTGGCTGCCTTGTAAAAAATGAACCAAAGGACAGTCAGGAAGACCAGCAGGATCCCATTATAATAACCGGGTGAGCAACAGTGGAGACGCGGCCAGGGTGAAGGAAGCAACGTTGGTTAAAATCTGAATGTATTTTATTTTTTATTTATTATGTTATTGTGGGGTACAGTTAGGGGTTAGGCATACAAAAATGCTTCGTTCAGGTACCCTTGTTGATAAGAGGTGTCTCCCCATGTATTTTATTTTTTATTTTTTATTTTTTTTTCAGTCGAGTCTCACTCCGTGGCCCAGACTGGAGTGCAGCGGCCGCTCCCGGCCAGCGCAGCCTCGACCCGCCGGGCTCCGGCGATCCTTCCGCCTCAGCCTTCCAAGGAGCTGGAACTACAGGCGCGCGCTGCCACGCCCGGCTTATTTTTGGATTTATTGTAGAGATGAGGTCTCGCCAAGTTGCCCAGGCGGGTCTCGAACCCGCGGGCTCAGGCGATCCACTCACCTCGGCCTCCCAAAGTGCTGGGATTATAGGCATGAGCCACCGTGCCCGGCTTGCTTATTCTTATGTAAGAACCATATTTAGTTTACAGTGGTAAGACAGGCTTGGCCCACAGGCTGCAGATCTGCAAACTCTGCTCTAGAGGATTTTTAAGACCGTGAGTTTGGATGAGATCACTAAAGGAAAGAGTGCAAAATGTTCATATACTGAGCTCAGGATACTCCAAAGTTGAAGAGTTGTGAAGATGATGAGGAACCCCTAAACAGACCAAGAAGAAGCAATCAGTGAGGCAGGAGAAAGTAGGAGAGTGTGGTGTCTTGAAAGTCCAGTGAAGGATGGTTTTCAATCAGGAACAACGATCAACTGAGCCAAATGTGGCTAATAATTATGCCAGGTAAGATGGGAACCGAGACCCAACCATTTGATTTAACAACATGGAAGTCATTAGTGGTCTCCGACCAGACGGTGTACAAGGATGAGCAGAAGAAGAGTCATTGAAGTCAGCAGGTATACACAAGTCTTTCAAGGAGTTTTGCTGGAAAAGGAGAGAGGAGAATGGGTGCCAGCGGGAGGAAACAGGTCCAGAGAGAGCTGGGTTTTTTGAGATGGGATATATGAAAGCATAGCCATGTGCTGGTAGGAAAATCCAGTCGAGAGATAAAAATTGATATGTAGGAAAGATGCTAGGAAGGTGCCAGTGAGTAGTCAGGATGGAGAGTCTAGTGGACAAATGAGCGGCAGGTCTGAGCCAGCAGCATTTTTTCTCCAAAGTCACAAAAAAGAAGGAAGTGCACGTTGACAGAGATGCAGGTAAGCGGGTAGATGTGGTGACGAGTGCTTGGGGACAGTCTCTTCAAATTGCTTCCATTTTCACAAAACACAATGAGTCCCATGCAGGACAATGAAAATAAATTCACACAGAGACTCTTAATAGCGAAAGTGGAGAATTTCTTAAAAATTTAAAATCAATTTAAAAAAAGAGATTAGACTCACCTTTCAACAGCACTTTTAGAGGCCAGGTGACAATGAAATATCCTCAAAATATCCAATTAAATGTTCATGTGGAGTGAGGCCAACTGCAGACTTTTTTTAGGCAAAGACTCAGTTTCCCACTCTCTCTCCTAGCCTGCAATGGGCACTAGCGGATGTACTTTGGTTGAGAAGCAAGAGAAGTCAAGAAGGAAGAAGTAGGACGCAAAGGCAGCGGTGAGCAAAGACTCTTAAGTAACCATGGATGTTACGTATGAGAGAAACGTAATGTCAGAAAGAATGCTGGGAACCTCAGAAAAAGGTAGAGGTCAAATACAAGGCCTCCTCAATACCATGAAAGAGATAGAGATGATCAAAATGACAGTGGTCTGTGAGTCCTAGCTGTAGATTTTCTTAGGTCAAATGGTGTTCCAAACCCAAGGATTGCTTGCTAGAACAAGTGGATATCCATGTGGAAAAAAATGAATTTGGGCCCTGACGTATACCATATACAAATTAACTCAAAATGGACAATAGGTGGAAATGTTAAGATATAAAACTCTTAGAAGAAAACAGCAGTAAATTCTTTGGTGAACTTGGATGAGACATGATACCAAAAGCACAAATGACAAGAAAATATATACATAAATTGAATTTCACCAAAATTTAAAACTTTAGTGCTACAAATGATACTATGAGAAAAGAAAAAACATAAACCCACAGAAAGGAAGAAAATACTTGCAAATCATATATCTGACATGCAACTCGTAACCAGAATTTGTAAAGAACTCTTACAACTCAGTAATAAAAATATAAATAACCTAACTTTTTTTTTAAGGGCAAAGAATCTGTAGACATTTCTCCAAGAAATGTCATCTAGAAGTGACCAAAAAGCAGGTGAAAGATATTCAATATCATTAGCCACTAGGGAAATGCAAGGTAAAACCACAGTAAATACTATTTCACACTTACTAGAATGCTTATTTTAAAAAAATAATATGCCCAGCTCGGTGCCTCAGCCTGTAATCCCAGCACTTTGGGAGTCCGAGGCAAGTGGATTGCCTGAGCCCACAGGTTCGAGACCAACCCAGGCAACTTGGCGGGACCTCATCTCTACAATAACTCAAAATTTAGCTGGGCGTGGTAGCGCGTGCCTGTAGTTCCAGCTACTTGGAAGGCTGAGGCGGAAGAATCGCCAGAGTCCAGCAGGTCAACGCTGGGGTGGCTGTGAGCATGCCACTGCACTCCAGCCTGGGCGACAGAGTGAGACTTCAACTCAAAATAATAATAATAATAATCATAATAATAATCACAAGTGTTAGTGAGGATGTGGAGAAATTGGCATTTCATACATTGCCGGTGGGAATGTAAAATGGTGTAGCCTCTTTGGAAAACAGTTTGGCAGTTCCTTTAAAAGTTAAACATTGACTTATCACATTACCCAGCAATTTTATTTCTCTGTCTATACCCAAAGAACTTGAAAACATATGTTCCCCTAGAAGTTTGCGCATGAGTGTTCTCTGCATCATTATTCATAATGCCAAAGAGTGGAAACACCCAAATGTTCATAAACTGATGAGTGGATAAATAAATATGGCTTAAGCATATAATAGGTTATTATTTGGCCATAAGAAGTGGCGGAGTTTAGATACACGGTACAACATGCATGAAGCCTGAAAAGCATTACATTAAGTGAAAGAAGCCAGTCACAAAAGCACACATTGTATGATTCCACTCTCATGAAATGTCTAGAAGAGACAAATCCTCAAAGACAAAAAACAGATTAGTAGTTTCCAAGGGCAGACGGGAAGGGAGAATGGGAATGACTGATAACGCCTATGGGGCTTTCTTTGGGGATGACAAAAATGTAAACATAGGTTGTGGTGATGGTTGCACCACTCTGTGACTATATTAAAACCCATGGACTTGTACACATTAAATGAGTGAGTGTAACGGCATACGAATTATATCTCAATAAAGCTGTTTAAAAGAGTTTAAGGGCAACTCCTTAAGGAGTAGAAATAGATTATCTATATAACTTCTGAACTAGTAGAGATTAAGGAGAGACTATCAAAAACTGTCCCATTCAAGGGACGTTACAAGGGGGAAGAAAAGAAAATTAAAGAAGCGACACAAAATAAGAGGGTTAAAAATAAATGTTCAAATAAAATGGAAATAACTGCACTCAGTATGATACCATTAATATGTATTTTTAAAGCACAAACATTATCATACATTGTTGAAGATATCTGTGAGTGGTAAAAATATAAAACATTCACTTGAAAATATTAGGGGAGGGAAGAAGACGGATGGAAAAGGGAGGCAAACTTCTGCTGTGTCTATCACGCAGACTATATTTCTTTACTAAAATATTAGAAACACTATAGCTAATTGTTATTATCTGCTGAACCTGGGTAAATAGGTTCATAGTTGTCTATTTTTTCTGTACTACTCTCTATTTAAGATATTTCTTAGTTAAAAAGTAATAAAAAGAAAGAAAAAGAAAAAGAAAAAAAGTAATAAAAATAGCATTGGCAAGAGTTCAGGGAAAGGGCACTCCCCCTCTGCTGATAAATCTGTACAGATTTGGAGAGGGAATTTTGACAATATGAAGCCAAAGTTTTTGAAATGTTCATATTCTTTGATGGGCAATAACTCTTCTAAAACTTTACTCTAAAAACATAACTCACATATGAGCACAAAGACATAACTACATGAATGTTTGCTGTAGTCCCATATATACATATATGCAAATACACACACACACACACACACACACACACACGGAAATAGAATGTCTGCTAATTGACAAAAGTACTGGATAGTTAATCTAAATAATCACTTAGAGAAAAAGGGAGGTCTTAGACCTCTAAGAATCTGATGAAAGTAATGTAACCTCTCCAGAGAAAGGCAGATGTGTGTAACACACACACACACACACACACACACACACACACACACACACACACACACATTTGCAGACAGTTCCAGTGGGTCCCAAAGTACTTGAAATTCACATCTTTCTTTAGGGAAGAAAAACCAGCCAACTCCTAATGCCCCTGCAGGGACCCCATCCCATCTTCCAAGCATCTTTTCTTGTCCCCCACCCTCGCCACCCTCCCCAGCCTGGGACAGGCACCCCTTCCTTAAGACGATGTACAGATCTGTACCCTACGTGACACATCACTTTGTATTATGATTGTCTATTTGTTTTCTCGCTTCACCGCCAGCGCCTTTGAGAACAAGGTGCACAACCCAATTGGCTTCACGTCCCCAGGACAGCGCGGGCATGAAGAAACATTTGTTGACCAGATGACCCAACGAATGTTCCTTGAGGAAGGTGATGTTGCTGTGTATTGCTTCCAGATAAAGCCTCACAAAGAAAAACATACGTTTCTCACCTACTCATTAACCCACGATGGGTGTCAACCGTGTCTCTAACTAGGTCATATACACACCCCAGCCTTTGCAGGCTGCCTCTTGAAACACGCTAGATTTTCAACTTGGCCTTATCTCCAAGAAGGAGATAGGACACAGACTGCATCTAAATGGCAAAAGAGGCACCCTCAAGCGAGGCTCTGGTTTGCTCTGCAACTCAGCCTAGTGCTTGGCTCTCAACCAGCCTCTGCAGTAACTTTGACAGTCAAATTAGCAGCAGCTTGTTTTCATTCCAGAGGACAAGCTTTCCAATCTTTTCTGAAGTTATTTCCCTTCCTCTCCCTTTCCGTTATTCCCTATTTTCATCAAGCGGAGCCCTTGAATGCATTTCCCCGCCAGCTATTCAAGAGGCCGTTCCCCCTGGAGCTGGCGACACAGAACCTATTAATAAGCAAACAGAATGAACTGGCGCACTCTCCTCCTAGTTCAATTCCTCTGCCGCCGATTTCTCAGACACTTCCCTTTAGGGTTTTCCTGCGGAGTCCCATTCATTTAGAGGAAATGCGGAAAATTGTTTAATGTTTCTTGTTGTAAGCAAATGGTGGTAAATGCCGATTACATGTGGAGAGTGAAATGCCTCTCTTCGACGTGGCTTCCAAGCCCATCTGGTGGCCCTGGCAAAGTCTGAACGTCACCGCCTGCACGCGGGGCTCTCGTCGTGGCCCCGTGGCCTACAGAGAGGACTGTGGGATGGAAAGCGTTAATTCTGTGATGCATACCTGGCCTTCATTTTGCACATCAGTTAAGTCACACTCCCATTCCTTGCCTCAGTTTCCCCAGCTGTAAGGTGGTGATGAGTATATCAGCTCTTGATCTATTTGATTCAACCCAGTTCAACGAGACACACTCTTCTGCACCTCTCTTGGGCTCTAAAATGTTATGGGCACTACAGAATAAGCACAGAAGAGTTCCCGTTACTTTAGATTCCAAATAGAGGCAGGGAAATAATGGGAGTGGAGAACTTCGAACTCTGGAGCTGGGCACGGTGGCTCACATCTGTAATCCCAGTGCTTTGGAAGGCTGGGGCAGGAGGATCACTTGAGGCCAGGAGTTCAAGACCAGTCTGGGCAACATCGTGAGACCCCATCTCTACAAAAGGTAGGGAAAAAGTGGCCAGGTGTGGTGGTGCACACCTGTATTCCCAGCTACTTGGAAAGCTGAGGTAGGAGGATTGCTTTAGCCTAGGAGTTTAAGGCTGCAGTGAGCTATGATCGCGCCACTGCACTCCAGACTGTGACAGAGCGAGACCACATTTCTAAAACTTAAAAAAAATTAAAGTTGAAAATACGATGTAGAATTGTGTGCATGTTGTGGGTTGGGGTATTTTAACTGAAAAAAAAAGTGAATAAAACCAAGTGAATGGGGCTTTTAAATAACAAGTCAAGGAAAGTAGGGAATTGGGCAAAAGGAGGTGTTCCAGGCATGGAAGAACATAAATAAAAGAATGAAGGAGCTGCTGATCAGGTAAGTCAGAGGCAGCTAAGAGAAGATGAGCGGGAACCCAGAGAAATCTGGCAGACTCACAAGAAGAGGGGAAAACCACCATCTTTGTTTGCAACTGACAAGGCCTTTAAATACTGAAATGCTCTTAAGCGTTCTCTAAACATTTTCATTTTAACTGACACAGAAATATGAAGACTGCAGCCCTAGAGAGCTTTCAAAATCAAGCCAATAGTGTGCAAACGATTTGCTTTAAAAATTGCTCACATGAGAAAGGTTGACACATTGAGGCCATCGTGAATAGTACTGCTAAGAACATGAGTGTGAAAATAACTCTTCAAGGCCCTGACTTTTGACTCTATGCTCAAAAGTGGGGTGACCGGATCATATGGTAGTTCTATTTTTAATGTTTTGAGGAACCACCGTACTGTTTTCTATGGCAGCTGCACCGTTTTACAATCCCAAGGACAACATACAAGGGTTCTAACTTCTTCACATCCTGTCAACGCTTGTCAGTTTCCGGGTTTTTTGGTTTTTTTTTTTTTTTTGAGTTGGAGACTTACTCCACCGCCCGGGCTGGAGTACAGTGGAATGCTCACAGCCACCCCAGTGTCGACCTGCTGGGCTCCGGCACTCCTTCTGCCTCAGCCTTCCAAGTAGCCAGAACTACACTTGGCTAATTTTTTTTTTTTAATTTACTGTAGAGACGAGGTCTTGCCAAGGTGTCCGGGCTGGTCTTGAACCCGTGGGCTCAGGCAATCCACTCACCTCGGCCTCCCAAAGTGCTGGGATGACAGACTGAGCCACGAGCCCGGCCCTCTTATTTATTTATTTATTTGTTTGTTTGTTTGTTTATTTTACAGTAGCCATCCTAGCAGGTGTGAGGTTGTATCTCATCGTTCTGTGTTTCCACGTCTCTGACCATTCATGGTGTTGAGCGTCATTTCATAGGCTCGCTGGCCATTTGTATTTCGTCTTTGAAGAGACGTCTATTCAAATGCTTTTCACATTTTTGTAATTAAATTATTTGATTTTTTGTTGCTGAATTGTAGGAGTTATTTATATATTGTGAATATTAACCTCTTATCAGATATATGTAACTGGTTTGGGGGTTTTTGTTTTGTTTTGTTTTTTGAGTCAGTATCATACTCTGTCACCCAGGCTGTGGTACAGTGGTACAATCATGGCAGATATATGATTTGCAAATATTTTCTCCTATTCTGTGCGTTGCCTTTTCATTCTGTTGATGGTGTCCTTTGAAGAGCAAAGTTTTCCATTTGATGTAGTCTTCTGTACCTATTTTTCCTCTTGTTTTCTGTGGTTTGGGTGTCATATCCAAGAAATTGTTGCCAAATCCAATGTCATGAAGCTTTATCCCTATGATTTCTTCTAGGAGTTTTACAGTCTGGAGCGTGACATTCAAGTCTTTAATCTAATTTGAGTTAATTGCTTGTACATAGCTAAAGGGTCCAACTTTATTCTTTCACAAGTAGATTTTCTGTTTCCCCAACACTGTTTATTGAAGAGACTGTCTTTTCCCCCAGTGAGTCTTGGCACCCTTTCCAATGTACTGTTCAATTCAGTTTGTCAGTATTTTGTTGAGGATTTTTCGCCAATATTCACTAGAGATATTGGTCTGCAGTTTTCTTTTCCTGTACTATCCTTGTCTGTCGTTAATGTCAAGGTAATACTGGTCTTGTAATGACCTTGGATGTGTTCCTTCCTTTTAATGTTCTGGAAGACTTTGACAAAGATTGATGTTAATTATTTACATGTTTGTTAGAATTCTCCAGTGAAACCATCTGGTTTGAGGCTTTTCTTTTTTGGGAAGTTTTTTTAATTACTGATTCACTCTCCTTACTAGTCAAATCCTGTGTGGACTAAGTGGAGAGTGTTCCATGTGCACTTGAAAAGAATGTATAATCAGTTGTTGCTGGGTGGAGTATATGTCTCATGTGTCTAATCGATCTATACTGTTGTTCAAATTCTCTGTTTTTAAGTTTATCTTCCGTTTGGCAGCTGTATTTATTATTATTATTATTATTATTATTATTATTATTATAGTGGGTATTGAAATCTCCCACTATTAGTGTGTTGCTGTCTATTTCCCCTTTCAATTCTGTTAAAGTTTGCTTCATGTATAAGATCTTTGATGTTTGATGCATAAATATTTATAATTGTTCTCTCTTCTTGGTGAATTTTTGG